>APFE031568692.1:106117-202371 GCA_000404065.3 Pinus taeda
CTCCTCCTTAGGGTTCGCATCAATAACTAAGTTGGACTCATCCGAAGGATGAGCTTACAAACAAGCATATGTTATCCTCCTCAAGCTTGTAAAAAATAAAGAGGTACTTGCCAGAAATGGTGGGGGAAAAATGAAAAGAATGAGCCTATTTGATATCCTTTTGTCTCAGAAATAAAACCTTACTACCACTCTTGAACACGACACTTATTCATTCACCTGGGTTGGGAAATCCCTTGTCTCACAGTTGACCAAGATCATTGACATCTTTAGCCGGGTTATGGAGTCGACTTTGAGTCATTCGTCGCCAAACCATCTGTTGTGTCGTTATGTGTTCAAGAGTTCTTAAACAAAACATTCAACCGCAAAATACCTATCATCCATTGTGTCATCCTTGAGTCAGTCCTTGCAGCAACATTTCTTCAACTTGAACTATGATTTCATGTTGTAGGCTTGCCTACAGCGGGTCGCTTTCTATCGACATCAGCACATTATCTAGAGATTTGACCTAGAAATCGTCAATACCTTGGAGTCTACATACATCAATGGCAGGTTTCTCGCCTTCGACGTCAGTTTTCATCATTGACTTGCGATCGAAGGATTCCATGAAATGTTCGACATCGACTCATTCATTCACATCTCATGGATTGTGCTGGGTACTTTGAGAACCACTGACATTACTGGTGGTCTCTCTCACGCTTGTTAACAGTTTACATCATTGACTGGTAATCAAGTGGTTTCTACCATGTTCGACATCGACTCATTTATTCGCATGGCTAGAATCCTACCGATTCGGGAAGTAGAGATGAAGACCCTGGATCTAGTTTCCACCATCCAGGCTGCGAGGAGTTTTGTATTCATTATGTTGTAGACCAATTATAAACAGATGGCTATGTCCATACTGTGTCTACACGAGTCTATGATTATGATGTATTATGAAATCATTCCTGTATCAGAATAGTTAGTATTTAGTTAAAGTTTTGATCTGAATATGGGAATGCCTACCTCAGTGATGATATAATCTTATACATGTATTTTGTGTTGAAAATTGCAGGTTCTGACCAGGCTCTCCACGAGATAATCCTTGAAATGATAAAGTACTTCACCCTTCCTAGATGATATAAAACCCTTATCTATTACAGGCTTCGCAATTTAGGGGGCAATCTGTTACACTGAAATTTGTCACCATGACTATCTGCAGTTAATATGGCTCCATCAATAGTCATATTATCCTCCTTGTCAAGCCTTATACCTCTGCTCTCCATGTCAAACTTCAAAAAAGATAGAAAGTCATTAAAAATCATGTTTATCTCTGGGTACGTAGGTTCTCTCTACCTTGCCTGCGTGTACGCAACCCAAGCTCATTGTACCTGCGTACTTGTACGCTCTGTAAGCCAAGGGATGGGTGCGTACTCCTGTAAAGGTCAAAAGGTGCGAGTTTCATCTTAAAAAAGTTACTTGTGGTCAGTTCTAGAGCTTTCTCGAAGAGTGTTTGACGTGTATTGATCGCCTCCAGATGGTTCATGCATCCCTATGATAGAGGAACTTATCCCATCAAGAGAGGAGCTACCCCATCCAAAAGAGGGCGTATCCCATTGATGTTGGACCTGAATAACTTCCTCTAGAACACTATAAATACAGGCATTGGGCCAGAGGAGGGGAGGTTGAAAGCTGAACATTCCAAAGGGTAGATGCTGCTGGAATTAGGACTTCCATTGTAAACTTGTGAGGAGAGATTACCATCCTTTCTTGTTCATTTGGAAGTGGGTGAGCTTGTCAAAGTAGAGGAAAACTCTTGCTGGACCCTGGGAGGAACTTGCACAACACCAAGGCTCAGGTTGTAATGGTTTCTTTTTTGTTTCCTTAATACAGATAAGTCCATTCTTCTCAATGATTTGTTGTTAATGAATTGTTTCATATACTCCTTGGTCTATATGTTGAATATGCTTTGTTTCATGGAATATTCAGGTGTTATGTAAGCGTTTGATTGTTAGTGTATGCAAGTCTCAAAGTGAAGGAGGAGCTCATCTGGATTGATGAGGCTAGACTGCTACAACAAGCGTTGGACTTCAAGTAGGATCGAAAAACACTTGGTTTCTCATAGGATAATGCATGTTTAGAGAAGGATTGCTCTTAATTGTCTTGTTTGTCACTAGAGAGTCTTATACTCCTAGGGAGGTTAGTTTTGTTAGCAAAAATAACTCTTTCCGCATGACACTAGCCGATATAATTACTAGTAAGTAGGCACTGGCCTACAAAAGGCTACAACCCTCTCTCATTTTCCAGCTACAACTGGAAGGGAGCACCAACCCCCTGGCTCTTATACTGGCCGATATGTTTACCAGTACATAGGCACCGGCCTACAGAAGACTAAGACCTTCCCTCTTCCTGCGGGGACCATGTTTCATAAATTTTCAGACTGGATACTCTGGAACACAACATCATAATCTGAGGGCCACATTTCATCCAATTTTCATTCTAGACCCATCAACAACATTGAAGCTCAAAATCAATCACCACTGCAATAAAACCATTGCATCAACCAATCATCAAATTCTGAATCATAGAACACTGAATCACTGAAGACGGGTCACCAGAGCACAGAGCAGAACCTAGAACTCTGCAACAACCACTAGAACCATCTGCACATTCAGATATCATATTTCGTAATGTATACGCTACTCTGATGAGATGAACCAGCGTGTATACGTGCTTTTACCAAAGCAAACCCACGTACAAATCTACAAATACTAATTTATAAACTTCACAGCTATTTCAGTATTCAGTCATACATAGATCATAACATTTGCAGAATAAACATGCATCAGTAATTCATATCTAGTCTATCCATGATCAAACCACATAATGATAATACATTCAAAGCCTTATGATCTCGATCCATCATCCATCATCATCCACATAGGTGCATCCTTAGTTCAACATCATAAAACCATAACCTACATACCGGATCTCACACTTCATCAAATATTTAATACTTGCACACTTGGCCTAATGATCTTCTCCTCTTTTTATAGTGTTAGGCCTTTCTCAATACCATGTTCCAAAACCACTTAGGACTAATACCTTGGATGAAATACCTGGGGTCAATACTTCAAACCAGATACCTTGGACCAATACCATGGACTAAATATGTTGGACCAAAACTTAGTTTCCTAAGATATACATGCCTTTCCTTCTGTGAAAGTGCGTGTGTATGTTATATGCTCATTTTCGTCTGTTAAACTGTGTGTATACGCTTCTTTGTCAAGGTAAACCTACATATACCTCTCTCTAATCATTAAACCTTTGGTATTGACTTGTTGCACTATGATCTGTCATCTGAGTGAGTTTCCATCATGGGAAACACCTTTATCATCATGCCAACACCTTGTCAATACACGTCGTAGTAGGTACTTTAGTAGCAGAGAAGATGTTGCGTGCAAGGATGGCTAACACAATAGTGTTGATAGAGGGAGTGTTAGTATCATTAGATGTGATGGAACAAATGATGGTTAGCAAGGTGAAAGGCCTTGGCCTTAATCTAGTTTCCCTTCCCCAGGAAATGCTCTATTAGCTATAGGATGGAATAATAATAGAGTTGCGTGCTAGGGAGAACTGCACGATCCAAGTTCTTAGTGAACATAAGATCAATATGGAGCATCTCAGCTTACATTGCGACAAGTTGGTGTCATAGAACCAAAGGTTGGTGTAGATAGTAGATGATGCTTGCTGGTGCATCCTAGAGCTAGCTATCACAGCAGATCTAGCGGTGGAAGTATGGATCCATAATTTTTCCATTGGAGTCCACGACACGAGAAAAGAGACAACAAGGGTGTAGCTGGAGCTAAATCTATAGATCATCTAGTTGCGGTTGAAGGTGTTGCTTTCCACTCCCCCAGAAATCAAAGAACAACATGCCAACACCATTATGGTAGGGTTGGAAGAGATTGGAGATGTAGTGTGCGACTGTACCAACATGTTGGAACAGGTGCTTAAGTTCCTCATGACATTACAAGAGGACCCCAACATCTAGCAGCTAGAGATAGAGGCACGCAAACTCTAGCAACAATATGAAAACATCAAAGGAACAACACAGACCGTAGTCCTCACTTAGCGGCTTGCAAGGATGCAGCAAGCCAAGGCATTAAAGGAGCAGGTGGATGAGGCGCGCCATAAGGAAGTAGTTCTCAAAGCCCACATTCAACCATGGATTGATAAGGCCTTCACAATCATGACAGATATTGAAGGAAAGCTCGCATGAATTCAGGGAATGCATGCACAAATGCAGCGCAACACAACAGAAATAGAGGGCTCAGAAGAAAGAATGCAGTAGTTACAACAAGCAGTAGCTCAGTGCACTACAGACATCAAGACTGTTCGTGACCAACTATAGGGACTCCACACCAAGATTGTCGTGCCAACCGAGTGCCTTGAGGGCGAGTCACGATGTTTGTGTTGGGGGCCTGTTGGGCATGGAACCCCTCCACGACATGGTTTGGGGCTTAAAGCACAAGTTTTGAGTAATATTGTTGTGAAAACTCCACGAATTACGAGTGCGGAGCGCGAATTGTATGTTAGAGTCATAGGGTTGTCTGCCCTAAGTTTTGAATGTAGTTTCGGCCTACCCATGGTTTTCTGACCATGGGATTGTATGCGAGGCTCCAAGTTGTAAAGGAGTGAGGTAATCAACGGATGGAGTCAAAAGGATAGAAAGCATAGAGCAAGAGTCTAGTATCTTGGGTCACAGTAGTAGGAAGAGGCTTTGCAGCTGAGTGCTCAGAGGCATAGCAGAGTCTACAGCTGAGTGCTCAGGGTGGAGTCAAGTCTGTAACCAAGTAAGAATAATAATAAAGAGAAGTTTATCTAACTTCTAGTATCTTTTCTTATGTTATTACATGTTAGATATCAATTGCAATTATATTGTTTATTTACTATGCGCTGTTGTATGAATGGTGAATATTGGCAAGTATGAATGAAAGCATACAGATAAGCTAAGTTAATCAACTAATATCAGGTTACCAGTAAGGATTTGGGTAGTAACACTATTCGGCCCCTGAGTAGGGATGAGCAAAGGAAACATCACCAGTTGTGAGGTACTAATAAGTGCACGTAGCGACGTACACATAGGGTCAAACCACGGACCACTTGGAAACTATCAAACATCCCTAGAGTGCGGAAACCTAGTTCTAACACCCTCCCATACTACATCGGGTGAGACCTCAGTCCACACTTTGTAGGTTGTTGCTGAAAGGGCCAGTAGTACCGGGATTTGTTCGGCTAAATCATCTCCAAACTTGGGTTAGGCCCAAAGAAGCCAACATTAGCTAACCAAGAAGTGAGTACAGAATGATCGATCACAAGATCGATAGTAGGCTCCAAAATTCAAGTGTACATAAAATTTTGGAGGGTGTTTCTCGTAGCAATAACATGTACCTTCAGGCTTGCATACCTCAATGGAAAGTTTCATTTCTCTCATTGACAGGTCTTAATCATTGGTCTTTGACTGGAAGATTTTATGTGGTGTTTGATTTTAGCTCATTCATTCACACCATACAAATTATGCTATGGTACTGTTGTGGCCACAACTACCTCCCAATTAAAACATTCTCCGATAGAAAATTTTGAATGGCCCCCCTATAAGTCTGATCTATCATCTCTCTGAATGATCCTTCTCATCCTAATGATTTTAATTCTATGAAGAGAAAAATCTTCCATTCACAAATGGTGAAAGTCCCTTAACAAATCCTTCACATATAACCTTGTTAAGCCCTTCATTGATATGCTCATTGGGGTTTATCTAGCTTCCAAAACCCTTCATCGCATCATTGTCTCGTTATAATCCATTTACAAAGGAAACCATTCGTAAAATATGTATATCCTCCCTCTTTTTCTTTTCACATTCAATCTGGGTGCATAAAATATGCCATAAGGCCCCAGACCTGGCAATATTTATAGATTCCAACATATAACATTTGAGGTCCGGCTTGAGCGATCGGGGCGGGATTTCTTGTGTTTTCACGTGTTTTCCAATTTTTCAAAATTACAAAGGGATTAGGTTTTTAGTGTAAAAGGCAAGCCTGTGGAGTCCCAATAGTGTAATTGTGCATTGGGGAAGTGGAAGGCATGGGTAGTGCGACCTGCGGAGGGGCCGATACCCAATTGCAATTTAAAATAATCCCTCAAAAAACTATGCCAATCCTATGGGTTAAGTGATAAATTGTATGTTAACTATGTATCTGACATAAATCCTTTTCACACTTGTTCCATAGTTTATAAACTGAATGAAGGTAGTGTTTACATTTGATTGAACATTTATGTTTTATTGTTCACAATCATCAAGCTAAAGATAGCAATCCTTTCATGTGAGAAGAAAAAGACATAGGAGGGGATTCGAAGAGCCATGTATGCAGAAGCATTGTGTTTAAGGGTTTGGTGCAGGCATTCTGGGTTAGAACCCCATGTGTTGCCTATACATTCCGTAAGCAGAGTTATCTTGGTCTTCATTATGGGAAGGCAACATACCTTCACCCTTTTTACCAACATTTGTTCTCTTCCTCAGGAAAGGAATTGATCTAGCCATTATGCTTTCTACATGCCAATGGTCACGCTAATGATCCTATCTCTGTGTACTTGATTTGCATATATGAAATAGTGGGAAGATGAAGAGGTAGGGTAGACCTAGAGTTAGGGTCATTTGCATAAGTATTACCTCCAAAGAGGAGAAAGGAATTTTTATTTTAGAGAAGAACAGCTTTGCTTTATTGTGAATAAGGAGGACCATATTGGGGGAAGAAGGAGTCTTTAGTTTCAGACTTATTTGATTGTTATTTTATATGTTTTGGATCAGAGTGTGGTTTCTGGAATGAGTGTAAATATGATTTGTATTTATTCATATTGATGACGTACAATTCACTATTAGTTTTTTAAATTGAATGTGATTTAGTTTCATGGTTAACTTGTGAATGGTCTCTGATTTGAAAGTAATTTAAACACCAGTTGCAGTTTTAATTCCATAAAAGAATGTGGATTCTTATATGAGTGATTCGATTGCAATTTAGATTTAATACAGTCTTGTCTAGCTGTGAATTCAATGTTTGATTCATTTGGACTTGAATCTATGCATGATGTTTAATCTTCTTTATCACGCTCCTGCTGAACATATATATGATGTTTCAACCTCTATGTTATGCTCTTGCAGGATTGATTAGGATAGCCAGGACTAGATTAGAGTAGTTAGAAGTAGTATAGATAGGATTTAACAGATAGAGGTTAGCTGTTTTATTTTTTTGATTTAATTGAAGTCTTCCACCCAAGAGCAATCTATCAACACATTTAACAGTTTACGAGGTCCCTTAAAACCCATTAGAACTAGCTATTCCAAACCAAAGCATGCCTAATTGGGGCTTACGATCAGGTTAGTTGCCCTTGTTGGCATAGCAAACATTAGCCCTGTCAACAAATTAGTGCTAGAAGGAGGGCCTGAAACACCATCCCCAGCTTTTCAAGATTTCATCTATAAGTGCCATGCATGGATTCAAAAGGACTAATGTATGGATTGTAAAGGTCAGAGAGATCCTGCCACACATTTGAAAGAGCTTCATTTTGAACAAACAGAAACCCCTCTAAGTCCTATTTCTAGGTTACCCAAGAAAGAGAGACTGTGGGAGTATCCTATCACTAAGGAACAACCAGTAAGAACACTTACTTGGGCTTACACTCGTTCCCTCTCTCAGCTTCCATATTTTACTCTTTACCTATGACAACTAAGAGAAATCCAAGGATCTTTACCCTGAGCAAAGATACATCTGTAGCCACTTCTCTCGAAGATATTGTGCTAGAATCCTTGCAAAGTATCAACATCCCTTGGGAAGAAATTCATGAGGATTCCCCTTCTAAAGGCAACTCCTCACTTGATTTGAGAATCCTAATGGAGAAGCCTCCAATCAAAACTTTCTTGTCCATAATACGACCAACGTTCCTCCTCCAGGTGGGAATAAGCCTCCACCTCCTCCTCCGAGTGGGAATCAACCTCCACCTCCTCCTTTGGGTGGGAATCAACCCACACCTTCTCTGGGAGCATTCCTTTCTTGGATTGCATAGGATGCTGAGTGGTACCTGGGCAGCAACATCCCTTACCCAACAATGCAAAAAGAGTGTTACCTAATTTCGACCCTCAGCGGGGAGATACCACTAGTATCCACGTTCACTCTTTCTTCCTAGCCTTGTGTAGGTTGGGGTTTGCTGATGAGGATGTGGTGTGCCACCTATTCTCTTTCACTTTGACTGGTACAACATCCACATGATATTTCAGCTTGAGAATAGGGTCAATCACCTCTTGGGACAATTTTCAGCAGGCGTTTTTAGACAAGTTTGGTGATGAGAAAACACCTGTGGCCTTAGTTTTAGAACTATCCCATCTGAAAATGGAAGCCAGCAAGAAAGTAAAGGATTTTAACATCCGATTCAACACTCTATTCAAAAGAATCCCAACCACTGCTAGACCTATTGATGAAGTGCTTATGGAGTTCTATGTCTCTGCTCTCCCTGTCCCTACACTGATGTGGGTTAAAAAGAGTAATGTGCAAATCTTACAAGGTGCTATCGATGAAGTGGTGGAAGTTGAAAATAAAATGATCAGCCTCACAACATGTCATTATACAACTAAAGTGAAGAAGGCATCCAAATCATCCAAGAAGAGTAGTGGGAGTGGCAACAAAGTTGCTGGACCAAAGAAAAGGATGCCACAGATGTGGAAGGTTTGCATCGAATCATTAAGAAACTAACAAACACAGTCATCGATATGAAAAGAAATGTTGGAGAGAGTACAAGTGGGAAGGGAGGAGATTATAATAACAAAAAATGCTTCAAACCTTTCTATCGGAAGAAAATAGAAGGTGGTCATGGTCAACTTACATCATCTGCTCCACCTAATGAAGTGGCTTTAAACACAAAACAATTGGTTGTTATTGGATCGCTCCTTTACAAATAAGAACCTATATAGGATCTTGAACCATAATAAGGAGATGAGGAGGAATACCAAGTAGAAGAACCCTCGGATGACGAAACCCAAATTAATGTGCTGTGGGATTTCCATAGTGATGAGAATAATGACAAAGGAGATAACACTATAGAAATCAATGCTAATGAAATCCACATGCGGAGTATAAGGCCACTCCCACGTGCGATAATGCCGTTAGACCAATCAAAGCAAGATGTTAACCATGTGAAAGCATCTGCTCCCAGAGTTCTGGTCGAGATGATTAGGCTTGGCGGTCAATCCAAGAATACCCCTATTGCATGTCACCCAAAGAAAGAAAATACATCTCCCACTGCAATGAAGGCTACTCAAGATGGTAAACTCCCACCTAAGAAAGGAAAAACATGTATGTTACTCCTCCCTACGCTGTTTATAGCATTGATTACAATATTTTGGAGGATCTCAAGAAGTCTAGGGCTAATATCACATATTTTGACTTGTTAAAATTAACGCATCAAAGAGATCTACTGCTGAAAGTTATGAATGAGCGAAACTGCAAAACCCCCACCACCTCAAGAACCTAGACCAAGAAGCCAATGTCCAAACTTGTTAGTACCACTAGTGCAACCCAAATACCATCAGCTATGGAGGCCACGTTATCTAAAATGAATAAAAAACCCCAAGATGTCAACGCAGACATGATAGGGAGAAAATTGAAATCTATGACTCCACCATTCCTCATCACGTTTGAAATTTTCAACATGAATGTCCACAATTTCTTGGTAGATTCCAGCGCCTCATCCACTGTTATAACTTATGTTGTTGCTAAAATACTTTAGGCCATACCTGAAAAAACTGTAACTCGAATCATGCAATTAGATAGGACAAATGTGAAAATAATTGGAAAATTGAAGGATGTGTTGATTCAGATGGCTGCTAAACCAGAATACATAGAAGTCATTGATATAATGGTAGTCGATATACTTGAGACCTATGGAATGCTTCTTAGTAGGTTTTGGTCAACGAAATTGAACGGATACTTATCGATTGATTTGTCCCATATCTTGTTGCCCTAGAAGGGAAAATGTGATATGCTGAGAGTTGATAGGGAAAGATACATGCAGTATGTGGTAAGGGAACTAAATGGTCCCAATGAACCTATAATGTTTACCAAATCCATCCTTGGGAACTATAGTTTCAATGTTTATGCTACAAAAACATGTTTTGGAGAGTTCCATGGAGAGACCATTGAAGAAACTTTGACACACACACAGTTGAAAATTCCCTCCCATAATCCAACTAATGAGCTATACTGTATTATAGTAGTTAATAGGACTAATTTCTTAGATAGTAGTTCAATTGATGTAACATTAGATGCAATATTCTGGACACTATATTTTGATGGCTCTAACTACATTAAAGGTGCAAGTGTTGGAAGCATTCTCATTGACCCACAAGGGAACCAACATCTAATGGCCATCCTGTTGGAGTTCACATGCACCAACAACACAGTGGAATATGAAGGCCTGCTGCAAGGCCTGAAGAAAGCCATTGGTATGAATGTGAAAAATCTTAAAGTCTTTGGTGACTCAGAGATAATCGTATATTAGTTAAGGAAAAGGATACATTGCAATTCTCCACACTTGGTGAGGTACCAGCACGAGGTATGGGACTTAATTGACAATTTTGATTCCTTTAATATTACATACATACCTTGAGGCCAAAAACAAGACGCTAATATGACGGCTAATATGGCTGCTAAACTTTTTCCCGATTTTAGATTGAAGAAAAATAAATGTTCTGTTGAATATATTTTTAGACTACCTGTGCCTGATAACATCTCAAATTGGTAGGTTTTGGAAGATGATGAGAAAATCCTTGAGTTCCTTCACTGTGAGAAGACATTCAAGAGTGCCGTCATTAATGAAAATGAGCATGACAAGGTTATGAATGAAAGGGAAGATGAGGAAAAGGATCAGCCCAATTTGATTCCAAAATCAGTGGTTAGGATGGAGCACTTGTATGACTTGCATGATAAATTCAAGAAACTGACTAATTGCAAAACACACAGCTCGTCTATGAAGTATTAAATGGTCAACCTTGGGACCAAAAAAGACCTAGAAAATGTCAATCTGGGCCTCAGGTGCTCTCCACAAGAAAATGTTGCATTTGTTAAACTATTTAAAGAATACAAGGATATCTTTGCATGGACATATGAAGACCTAAAGACCTTTGGTACCAATGTTATGTAGCATCTGGTCCCTTTGAAAAAGGAGGCCAAGCCCTACCAACAAAAGATGCATAAGATACATCCAAGCCTAGAACCATTGGTGAAGAAAGAACTAAACAAGATGTTGGATGCTAAAATCATCTTCCCAATCAGACACACTTGCTGGGTAGCCAATCTCATGCCAGTAAGAAAGAAAAATGGAGACATCAGGCTGTGTATTGATTTCAGAAACCTGAATAGAGCATCTCAAAAGGATAACTATCCTGTCCCTTTTATGGAACACATCCTTCAGTGTGTTTCTCGGTCTGAAATGTTGTCCCTATTAGGTGGGTTTTCAGGATATAATCAGGTATTGTATCTCATGGGGATCAGCTCAAGACGACCTTCAACACCAAATGGGGCACCTACACATACCGTAAAATGCCTTTTGGGCTCATTAACACAGGTGCCAGATTCTAGAGAGCTATGGACATAGCCTTCTGAGAGTTGATGAATGGATCAGTAGTGGTGTACATGGATGACATCACTGTGTATTCATATCACAGAAGGGATCATATTTATCACCTGAGGAAGATTTTCAAAAGATGCCAAGGGTATGGAATTTATTTGAATCGAAAGAAGACCATCTTTGCAGCCACAAAGGGGAAACTACTGGGTCATATCCTTTATAAAGATGGGATTGTGATTAATCATGAAAGAATACAAACCATCATGAGAATACAACCCCCTACCAATAAAAAAGCCATGTAATATTTCTTTGGGACAATTAATTTTGTTAGAAAATTCATCTGAGGCTTTGTAGAAATAGTATTCCCCTTGCAGCTAATAATGAAGAAAGACATTGTGTATAAATGGAGCGATGAAGCCAAGGAAGTGCTTTGGTGAATCAAGGAAGTCATTACTCAAGCTCCTGCAATGGTCAGTCCCTGATTTTGGCAAAGGATTCTTCTTATACATCTTTTCTTCCGACCTTTCATATGCCACAATTCTCACTCAAAAAAATGATGATGGTAATGAAGTCCCCATTTCCTACATGAGCTCAAATCTCCAAGGAGCGGAACTAAATTACCTAGACATGCAGAAATAGGGCTATGTAGTTTTCAAGGCCACTAAACATTTTTGCCCTTACTTACTAAAGGCCAAGACCAAAGTCATCGTGCCCCATCCTGCTCTAAGAGCCTTCTTCGTGCAAAAAGAAATGGGTGAATGAAGAGGGAACTGGATAACTTCCCTTCAAGAGCTCGACCTGGAGATAATGTTGGCACAGATGGTTCAAGGGAAAGGAATTTGCAAGCTAGTGGCAGAAGCCTTAGTAGACCAAAAGGAGGAATTTGAATAATCAGGAACACTGAGCATGTAATATGCACAAAGGGAACTTAGGGAGGAGCTGTTATGGAGTAATGAAGCACTGATGTATGAGCGAGAAGCATCAGAAACATTTTTGGACCCTGAGTCGTGGTACCACGGCATACGGTTCTATATAGTGTGGGGTTCGTGTCTTGAACACATGGATCCATCAAAGAGGAGAGCACTCAGATTGAAATTCAATCTGTATCATTTGGCTGACAGAATCTTATACAGAAAAAATCATGATGGAATTTGGCTAAGGTGTTTGGAGAAAAATGATGCCAACCATGTATTGAAAGAAATGCACGACGGACCAACATGCGGTCACTATGGAAAAGAGACCACTGCTCACAAAATATTGAGAGTCAGATATTATTGGCCCACATTGTTAAGAGACTTGCATGCCTATGCTCGCAAATGCAAGGCATGCCTAACCTCCACTGGATGAGAATGAAAGCTTGTTGTTCCCCTCAGGCCTGTTATGATTTATCAACTGTTCCAACAATGGGGCCTAGACATCATAGGCAAGATCACTCCAAACTCCTCACAGCAACTGATTACTTCACCATATCGACTGAATTCATCCCACTCTGTAAGGTGAATGAAGATGAGGTAATATCATTCATTGAGAAATTCATTATCAACAGGTATGGCATCCCTGATGCTCTCATTTTTTATAGCGCTTCTTAGTTCATCTTTGAGACTGACTAAGTTTTCCATTGATAAGTCAATCCACATAAAATATGCAACAAACTATTACCCCCAAGGAAACAGAATTGCAAAGTCTTTCAATAATAACCTTATCTGTATAAGCTGCCAGTCAGTCGCTGATAACCTGAGGAACTAGTACAACGCATTGATAAATGCCCTTTGGGCTGATAGGGTCACCCCTAAAGTGGCCTTAGGAAACTCCCCATACTTCCTTGTCTATGGACAAGAAGCCACCTTGCCCCCAAACATTGTCCTTCCATCCTTACAACTCTCCCAAGCTTCAGGAGGAACCCCTTCAGCCCTACTTCAAGAAAGGATCGACCAACTGATGAAGTTGGAGGAATTAATGGATAGAGCCAGAATTAAGTTCAAAAATCACCAAAATATTGTAAAAAATGGTTTGATAATCATCTAGTGGGATATATATTTCCAAGTAGGAGAGCTAGTCCTGAAATGGGACACACTAAGTGAGCCAAAGGGTAAACACACAAAATTCCAACACCTATGGTTTGGGCCCATTCCAAGTTGTTAAAAAAATTTGTCAAGGGACTTACGGGTTGAAAACATTATAGGGAGAGACTAAAAAGCTCGCTATTAATGGCCAACATTTGAAGAGATAGTTCCAGTAGCCACCGCATTGGTGGTTGCCTCCCGAGTAGGTTAGAGTTCATTTCATTTTGTTGTTAGTTTAGTTGTATTTCTATCCCTTATTTTTTTTTCTGCCAAGTCAAGTTTTCCTGTTGTGTTGAATTACATTCCTTTTCAGCCAGCTGATTGTAGTCCTCCAATCTCATTCTACCTTTCAGATTTGCCCTCATTCACTACTCTTGGCCTTTCCCTTCCTCATTAAATTGCTTATGATTCTGTCGAACCTGAATCCATCATTTTCTTGCAAATCAGAGAAAGTTTCTATCGGCCCATGAGCACTTGAGAATCAATAGTGGAATGAAACCTGAAACCCCTCATTGGCATCTCTTGGGAATTGTGTGAGCTTTGTTGATAACTTGGATATTTGGAGCATGTAGGGGCATCATTATAAAACAAAAAATGTGTAACTACAGTTGGATTGGGATGGAGGAATGATGCATTTAAATAAATCCCACTCAAACTTAGCCTATACTTGCTTGTAAGGTTTACAATCATTCTCCATTGGTATCGTCGACCACACTAAATGGTCCAATACCTATTACTCATAAGTAAACCTCCTCTCATGGGCTAAGCTCACTGTTTCACATGCTATGGCAAATATAATTGTGCTCTAATCCTTGTGCCTAAAACTGGAAAGAATTATCTAAAAAAGAAATGAAATGTCAAGTCCTTGTGCCAATCTAGAAGGACAAGTTGTTTGGAAAGCTGGTTAGAGTAAGGGCTATTGTTGGGCTCAGAGTATCGGTTGACACATCAAGCCCAACCTTGCTTAAACGGTTTAAAAATATGGAATGATCCATGACTGTGCCCCATTCAATCAATGAAAATATAGCACTGAAATTCTCATATAAAGTGCAAGAAAAACATGTCTACATCAAGCCTGATGAGCAATAAAGAGCTGAGGTACACACCTAAACAGGTATGGACAGACTAGCTATGGCCCCAAAGGGATTTTTGAAAGGTGGAAACAGGTAAAGGAAGGTCAATAAACCCCATAATACTGCCATTGGGGAATGCCTGTCAAAATCATATTAGCAAGTAAAAGCTATTTGTCTCTATCCCTCCTGAAGTAGTTAATGTTTAAGTGGAACCCATGCTTGTCCATCCATATAGTTTGCATTTCAAGTTTATCTTAACATCCTAATGTTTTATTTATTTGAAGGTTATTTGGAAATAGAGATAAATGGTTTGCCCAACGGTTCACCATTTGTTGTGGCCACAACTACCTCCTTATTAAAACATGCTCTGATAACAAATTTTTAACGGGCCCCCTATAAGTCTGATCTATCATCTCTCTAAATGATCCTTTTTATCCTAGTGATTTTAACTCTATGAAGAACCAAATCTTCCATTCATAAATGCTGAAAGCCCCTTAACAAATCCCTCACATATAACCTTGTTAAGCCCTTCATTCATATGCTCATCGGGGTTTGTCAAGCTTGCAAAACCCTTCATCGCATCATTGTCCCATTATAATCCCTTTACAAAGGAAACCCTTCCCAAAATACGTATATCCTCCCTCTTTCACTTATCGCATTCAATTTAGGTGCATAATATATGCCATAAGGCCTTGGACCTGACAATATTTATAGACTCCAACATATAACATTTGAGGTTTGGCTTGAGCGATTGGGGCAGGATTTCCTGTGTTTTCATGTGTTTTTCAAACTTTCTAAAATTACAAAGGGATCGAGTTTTCGGTGTAAAAGGAGACCT
Organism: Pinus taeda; assembly: GCA_000404065.3. Taxonomy (NCBI): domain Eukaryota; kingdom Viridiplantae; phylum Streptophyta; class Pinopsida; order Pinales; family Pinaceae; genus Pinus; species Pinus taeda. The sequence goes on from APFE031568692.1 coordinate 121,744, forward strand.
TGTGAAGTCCCGAGAGTGTAATTGTGCATCGGTGAAGTGGAAGGCATGGGTACTGTGACCCACGGAGGGGTCGATACCCGATTGCGATTCAAAACAAGCCCTTAAAAAATTGTGCCATGCCTATCGGTTGAGCAGGAAATTGTACGTTGACTGTGTATCAGGCATAAATCCTTTTCACAATTGTTCCGTAGTTTATAAAATGAATGCAGGCAACATTTACGTTTGATTGAACATTTATATATTATTGTTCACAATCATCAAGCTAATGATAGCTATCCTTGCAGGTGAGAAGTAAAAGACGCAGGAGGGGATTTAAAGAGCCATGTATGGAGAAGTGTTGCATTTAAGGGTCTGGCTGCAAGCATTCTGGGTCGAAACCCAACGTGTTTCCTATAAATTCCGTAAGTAGAGCTGTCCCGGTCTTCATTATGGGAAGGCAACATACATTCACCCTTTTTACCAACATTTGCTCTCTTCCTTAGGAAAGGAATTGATCTAGCGATTATGCTTTCTATGTGTCAGTGGTCACACCAACAATCCTATCTCTGTGTACTTGATTTGCATATTTGAAATAGTGGGAAGATGAAGAGGCAGGGTAGACCTAGAGTTAGGGGCATTTGTGTAAGTATTACCTCCAAAGAGGAGAAAGGGCTTTTGATTTTCCGGAATAACAGTTTTTCTTTATTGTGAATAAGGAGGACTGTCTTAGGGGAAGAAGGAGCCTTTAGTTTCAGAATTATTTGATTGGTCTTTTATATGTTTTGGATCAGAGTGTGGTTGCTAGCATGAGTGTAAATGTGATTTGTATTTATGCATATTGATGACTTACAGTTCAATATTAGTCTTGTTAAATTGAATGTGATTCAGTTTCATGGTTAACTTGTGAATGGTCTCTGATTTAGAACTAAGCTAAACATCAGTTGTAGTTATAATTCCATAAAATAATGTGGATTCCTATATGAGTGATTGGATTGCAATTTAGCTTTAATAAAGCCTTGTCCAGCTATGAATTAAGTGTTTGATTCATTTGGACTTGAATCCATGCATGATTTTTAATCTTCCTTATCATGCTCCTGCTGAACATCTATATGATGTTTCAAACTCTGTATTATGCTCTTACAAGATTGATTAGGATAGATAGGACTATATTAGAGTAGTTATAAGTAGTATATATAGGATTTAACACATAGAGGTTATTCGTTTTATTTTGTTGATTTAACTGAAGTCTTCCACCCAGGAGCAATCTATCAACACATTTAACAGTTTATGGGGTCCCTTAAAACCCGTTGGAACTAGCTATTCCAAATGAAAGCAAGCCTAATTGGGGCTTATGATCAGGTTAGATCCCCTTGTTGGCATAGTGAACATTAGGCCTGTCAACAGGTACCTTCAGAGCCATTAACATCATCAATGGCTTCTCTCACATCTATTAATGTCTTACATTATTGGCTAGTAATCAGATGGTGTCAACCATATTTGACCTCAACTCATTTAATCACATGGTTAGAATCATACGATCAAACAATCAAGTGAATGAGATAAAAGACCCTAGATCTAGTTTCATCCACCTAGGCTACAATTTTAGGATTAACACATGATTGCAATGTATGATGGCTATGATCATATAAAAAATCATCTATGCATGGGGCCACACTCTATCCTTAGTTGATGAGACTTCTGTATCATCTTACATGTAATGTTACCTTATGTGTTGAGCATGGGTATGCCTCCTTCAGGAGTGATATCACGATGAAAATGTATTGTGACAAATGATGATCTCAATCAGTTGTTCTTAATTTAGACATGCCACGAAGTAAAGCACTTCAGGCATTAGCTACTCCTTCTTACTTTGTGATTTAGGGGGGAAATCTATTATAGGCCATTTTTTAACATCTAGTCAATAGGCTTGCAAACCATATCAATCAATATTTGTGAAAATGTCGTTATCGTCCCTTCACAAATCCCTAAGAATAAGCTCTCCAAAATTTTTGAATTTCTAGGAAACATTGCTCAAAAAAATTGTTTTTAGCCTTAATGCACCTTGCTTCCTTGGCCACCTTCATTCAATGTTGGTTGCATCATTATCCACCTTCATTGGTAAACACTTGTTTCTCCGTTATATAGGTGCACTTATTCTAGAAATTCGGGGAAATTATAAAATAATTTTGAAGCTTCCTCTTCTAGAAGATTCCAAGGTTGATTTAACCATTTGCCATCGATAAAGAGCTCGAATCCTATCTGATAATATCTTGGATAATTCACCTCTTATCTCTTGAGTTCATCCTCCCATCATATGTGGATCTCAAGCAAATAATGGTATATCCTAAACTACCGCACTTCCCCTATAAATTTACTGCCATCCATAGCATCAAGGATGGTTTTTGGAGATTGATAGTGTCATTATGTTGCTGCCTTGAACCTAAAGGAGTCATCATCTTCATGCATAGGGTTGAACTTGAGGTTTTGTTTCTAACAAGGAAGGACAAGTCAACTTAGGGGGACATCTACAAATTCAACTACTATTTATGACTGTAAACTCTCCCATATTTCTATTAATAGAAAGAGTATTCTATTTTCCTATATTTGTTGTGTTTGCACTTATGTATTTCATTTCCATATTGATCCATTGAATTGAGATATTAGACTATGATACGTATATTTTGTGGATCCTTTGCTTGTTTTATTCATGTGTGTAGGTTCTAATTATAACACCTAGAGCTACAATTTGAGCTTATAAGAGAGAAGGAAAGGGAATCTTTCTACAGTTTTGAGGTAGGCTTCATTCCCATACTATAATTTCTCTAAGGAAAACTTTACTTTCTTTTGCTTTTGTCGTTCTAGACTAGGCCACTCAGTTTAGGGAACTCACCTTTGTTCACAATCATAAATTTTGAATAACAATGTTTCCAATGACATTCAAAGATAAAATCAAATTTTTGGAGCCCAAAACCTTGAAGTATGCTATCAAGAATATAACACATTTCTATGAGAAAAGAAATCCAGGCCTGATATTAAAATTAATTGGCAGGCTAAAAGAAACATTGCACATAAGAAGAATTGGCCCAAGAAAAATATAAAAAACAAAAGAATTTAGGCACCCAACTCATCAAAGACACAACCCATGTTCGAAGGCTGAGATTCACTCAAGTGTTTGAACTATGGTGGGAACCATAAGAGGAGAGATCATGCACAATTGCAGGATGTTGGGCCAAAGGTTTACAATGCTCATGAGGCAAGCATTGTGGGTAAAGTAGCTCATACTATGCTAAGAATTTATGCAGTGGCACACAACCACCAAGAAGATCAACAGGAATCCATCATTGAGATGGATGGTAAGCTACAAGACAAACTCATTTCAATTTTAATTAAGCAAGGTTCTAATTATATCTATGTCTGCCCATAGCTTGTTTAGAAATGTGGTTCTATCAAGGATTCTCATGAGGAATGTTTCTTTGTTCAGTTGACAACTAGAATGAAAGGAAAGATCAGCCATTTGAGCTTAGTTGTGTGGCCATACAATCCCACTTGAATGTGTCTCATTTGGTGTATATGAAATATTATTGGGCATGGACTAGTTTTACTTACACCAGACCAAGGTTGATTGTATGAAAAAAGAAATTGAATGCTTGGATGAGCAAGGAACACAACGAGTATTATAGGGCAAGAAAAATTCCATTTTAATGAGGTTAATCATGGCTATGCAAGTGAAACGCAACAACCGAAAAGGATGCATATTATTTTCAATACATGTTTCCAAGAATGAGGAAATTGACATAGAGATAGAATATGAGGTAGTTTAATTAATAGAAAAGTACCTTGTTTTGCAGCAATATGAAAATCTCTTTGCATTAGAGGTTCTTGGATTACCTCCTCACAGAGAGATATATTTTTGTATTGATTTGGTACCTAGAGTAGCACTAGCATCTAAGGCTCCATATAGGGTGAGCACCCTTGAACTAGTTGAGATGAAATTTTAGCTAAAAGAAATGCTTGATAAAGGTTACATAAGGCCTAACGTGTCACCATGGGGAGAATTGGTATTATTTGTAAAGAATAAATATGGAACCCTTATATTATGCATTGATTACTAGAAGTTGAATAAGGTGGCCATCAATAATTGGTACCAATTACCAAGGATTGATGATCTATTTGATCAGTTGAGAGGAGCAATAGTTTTCTCCAAGATTGACTTCAGGTCAGGCTACCATCAAGTAAGAATCAAGGAAGAAGATATTCATAAAAAATCTTTTGGAACAAGATATGGGAACTATGAGTTCATAGTGTACCCTTTGGGCTTACCAATGACCCCACCATGTTCATGTGCTTAATGAAAATTGTGTTACATTCTTATTTGAGCAAGTTTTTCATTGTATTTGTTCATTACATATTAGTATATATTCAAAGATAGAAGAAGTGCATGAGAAACATTTGGTTTTCGTCTTACAATTATTGAGAGAGAATAAGATCTATGCAAACTTAGCAAGTGTGATTTCTTCTAGTTTCAAATACATTACCTGGGGCATATCATTTCTAAGGAAGGAATCTCACCTGGTCCCTAATGCAGGAGCATTCAGCTCAACAATTTCATCATACTCTAGTTAGCTTATGGGTCTTGTGTTTTCAAGGAAGTTGGATTCCTATGTATGTAATTATTAATGTTTTGAGTGATTAGAATAGGAATTAATTAGATATTGTGAGGATATTTATAAATGCTTTATAATGTAGGAGAACATGGGTGATTAATGATGATGAGAGAGATAGAAATCAATTGAAAGTCTTTGACTAGAAAGTGGTTTCATGATTCGAGGAGCTAGAGAGGATTCTTAGGAATAAGTAGGAGTCAAAAGTGGACTTAGAGGATATTTAGGATTTAGTTCAGTAGATTAAGGATCTGAGCCATAATTATTTTGATAGAACCTGTTGTATAAATGTAAGCCTAAAAGGCATAAAGAGTCAGTAGATAGATGAGTAGTTAGAGAGTAGTTAGTGACTCAAAGAGTCAGATTGTAAGCCTATGGGCAGGAGAGGAAAGGCCACTGCTCAGAAAATTATGCCAAAGAGAGAGACTCTTATGTTAATACGTGTCTATCAATACAAACAACTCAATTCCGAGTCATGTGTATGTATTGAGTAATTGAGATATAGGTCGTGTATGATTTTAAGTTATTCTGCATAACTTAGGTTGTAGGTGCAAAACAAAGACGAAATATAGAGAAGAGTAACATAACAACTTCCAACTGTGGCTGGGTAAAAGTTGTTGAGGTAGCTCCACAGTTGTAATTGTGGGTAGAGTTGTCTTAGAGATAACAATTGCAGCAGAAGAAGTGTTGGGTAGAATTGTTAGTCAGTAAGAGGTTCGAGGAGAGAACCATAGAGTTGTGTTATGGCTTTGTATACATCAAAGGAAGCCTTTAGTGTTATAGTGAAGAGCATAAAGGTGAGAGTGGAGTTAAGTTAAGGGGAGTGATGTTGCAAAACAGTGAAGGACTTGAACTGGAAGGAAGTGAAAACGTAGAAAGCCATTAAAGAAATGGCATAAAGCCAAAGTAAAGTGTGGCAGGGGTAGAGAGTGTACAGAAGCTAGATCACTGTTGAAGTCCCACGATTGATTTTGGTCATCGATCGTAGAAGTCAACGATTATGTCATAGTCAACTATGGGGGTAGAGAGCTTGATAATCTGTGTGCTGGTTGAAGGGCTGCAGACTGTAGCATTTAAAGGCCTCGTCATCCAACGAATATTGGGTTGTAAAAATATTGAGCTTTAACTATAAGGGAAGACTTGAACTTTTATAGATTGAGAATTTATAATTCTCATCAAGTTCGTAAAACGGCTAAACGCTGCGTAAGTAGTCCACCCAATATCGTTGTGGACCATCAGATCAAGGGGATCTTGACCAATGATTATAAAGCATCAGTTTGGTTTACTAATTAAAAAGAAGTACAATCGTCAGATCGAGGGTTAGATCGACGGTAGAGATTGAAGGAAAAAATGATTTGTGGAGAGAAAACCCAAAGAGGTTTTAGGCACGACTTTAAATGTATTTGAAGTCCAGATGTGTTGTCGCATGTCGCATACAAGAGGTGATGGAGGCACATAATGGTGTGATGCGATATTGCGACAACTGTTGATCTAATGGATGAAATCAACAGTATAAAGGGCCATCACATATTCGAAATCAGAAGTTCCAAAAGCATATTCTATTGAGTTGAAAGGTTTCAGGAAAAGGATGAAGGGTTGAGTTATAAAGTCCCAATAAAATTATTAATGAAAGAATAGACTATAGAAATTTTAATGAAATGTTTGAAATGTTTCCACATGAAATTAAATGAAGGGGCCTTAAACCTTAGCTTATGAAGGTTTGACCAGTTAGGTCGTAGGAATTCCTAGGATGAATGAGATTATGAATTTTTATATGCATACTGTGGGAATCGCGGGTTTTACCTGTATCAAAGTGGTATGAAATCTAGCTAAAGCACTTTTTGATTAAAGCAGAATTGTGCAGAATACAAGTGTGATTGCAAAAGAAAGAGGAGATCAGGTTATTTGAATCTGACAAGTAGAAGCCATGATATAAGATGAGACTAAGTGATACTCTTAAGAAGACATTGCAAAAGCATAAAGAAAACACAAGGATGTTTGTTTTCTTGAGAACTTATAATTCATATCGGCTCCGTAAAGCGTCTAAACGTTGCATAAGTAGTCCAGCCAATATCATTGTGGATCGCTGGATCAAGTGGAGCTTGATCAATGGTTATAAAGCGTCAGTTTCATTTGTTGATCGGGAAGAAGTACAATTGTCATATCGAGGGTAAGATCAACGGTAGAGATTGAAGGGAAAAAATATTTGTGGAGAGTGGACCTGAAGAGGTTTTATGCACGACTTTAAATGTCGCATGTGAGAGGTGATGGAGGCACATAATGGTGTGATGCTATATTTCGACAACCATTGATCTGATGGATGAAATCAATGGTAGAAAGGGCCATTGCATATCACAAATTGGAAGTTCTGAAAGCATATTCTATTGAGTGGAAAGGTTTCAAGAAAAGGATGAAGGGTTGAGTTATAAAGTCCCAATAGAATGTCTAATGAAGGATTAGACTATAGAAAGTCTAATGAAATGTTTCCGCATGAAATTAAATGAAGGGACCTTAAACCTTAGTTTGTGAAGGTTTGACCAGTCAGGTCATAGGAATTCCTGGGATGAATGAGATTATGCATTTTTATATGCATATTGTGGGAACCATGGGATTTACCTGTATCAGTCCCGAAAATATCAAAGCCATAATGGAGTGGCCAACTCCAAAGGACATGGATGAAATTAGATATTTAATGGTATTGGAAGGATATTACAGGAGATTTATTCAAAATTTCTCCAAGATAGGCCATCCCATTACAACCTTGCAGAGAAAAGAAAAAATATTTCTGAGGACTGCATAATGTGCATAAAGCTTTGAGCAATTAAAAATACTTCTCATCAATGTGCTAGTGCTAAGAATTGCAAATCCCGACAAGGATTTCATGGTGTGCACAAATTCCTGCAAAGAGGGACTCAATGGATTCTTGACACAAGAAGGACAAGTCATTTTCTATGAGTCTAAAAAGTTAAATGAGCATGATGTAAATTATCCAACACATGGTTTAGAATTGGCTTCAATTATTACTGCCTTAAAAATATGTGGGAATTATCTCCTTGGCAGAAAACTTATGCTTATGACAAACCATAGTGGGTTTGGACAACCGAAGTTGAATGTTAGGTAAGCAAGATGGTTGGTCATGCTCAACGACTTCAACTTTGAAATCAAGTACATAAAAGCTAAATAAACCAAGTTTGTTGATGGTTTGAGCAGAAGAATCTAAGTAAACCACTTGGAAACTATAATATCTTATAAGACGAATTTGATAAAAAGAGTCAAAAGTGTTGGAAAACAAGATGGAAAATATCAACAAGTGAAATAAAATTTGCTTCAAATTAGTGAGGATGAAGAATATCACCTCACTAAGGAAGGCTTGATTAGGTTCAAAGGAAAATTTTATGTTCATAACAATGTGTTCATGGTAGAAAATGACCTCATCAACATGTAAAGGAGACTACCTGGTCAATACCTTAAATCAACTCCTTTTCCATTAGGAATTGTGGTTTTGACAAGTTCAATTGGGTCTAGTTACCCTCCCTACTTCTCTACTATATATAGTATGTCTATTACTTGCTAATAGAAAAGAGACATCAAATCTGCCCTTTTGCAGAGCTCATGCAAGGGAGTGATCATTAAGATGAATTAATGGCTCAGCCAGGCCACTCTAAACTTTGCCCCTGTATAAGAGGACATCCAAAATGAAATAATTAAATTTAAATGAAGATCTATTCTTTTACAAAAGTAGCAAAAATTAAATCCTAAATCTATTTCGATTGAAAAAGGATTAGTCTTTCTCTCAACCAAGAGCAAGATAAAAGAGGACTTGGATGAGCTTTGAATTTGGAATAAAAATGAAGTCAATAAGCCAAGGAAATAGTTCCAAGACTCATTAAGAGTTTAAGCAAGTATATGTATTCAGCTATCTGATGAATAGTCAAATCTCTAGTGCACATACATCCAAATTCGAATAAGAAGAATTCAAACTAGAAAGATATTATTGAATTAAGGAAACAATTCTCATAAAACAAGCATTATTAAAACTAAGATAGAATTGACATGAATTTTATAAATAGTTAACAAGTATGTCATTTTTATCTATTCGAATTCATTATTTAACTTAATAGGAATTAGCCCCATCATTAGAATATAACCTTTAAATGATTTAAATAAGCATATATTAAATGAATTTACAATAGTGCAAAACTTAAAAAACATATACTTATCTGCATCAGGAATTGCATCAAATTTTATTAAATGTAGGTCATCAATCAACCTCTATCTCCAACAATAGTGTAAAAGGATTAAATATCTAATCAAAGCCTTAAAATACATGAAATTCTCAAAAAAATTCTTGAGAACATGAAATTTTCAGAGCCGAAATACATATCTCTTAATATTCACTAATGAAGGATTTTGAAGCATTGGGGAGAATGAGATATCAAAGGTTTTTTAAAAATAAATCTGATGGCATAAGATCTTGAGGTTTTGATATGTCCTTGGGAAAAGGAATATAATAACTAGTTTCTTTTTAATTATTTTTCATAAAAACTCATATTAGTAGCCATTGAAAGTATGCATATCAGGGATAATTTTAATAAGAGTTTCAATATTTTAAAAGCCTCGAGGTCCCGATGAGATGTGGTGATCAGAGGTAGGTTTCGAAGGGGGAATTAAATGTAGTTACAAAGAAAATATGTGTTGACATGAGGTGAGAAGATATGAAAGGAAGGAGACGACGGCTACGTGAAGTGGGGTTTTCTCTCTTAAAAAGAACTACAACTATTTTATAATGAAGATCTTGATAACATTAAAAACTACAACTATTTTATAATTAAGGTCTCGATAATATTAAAAACTACAACTACTTTATAGTTTCAGGATTTTAGATCTCACAATTTTAAATTGGGATTTGAAATAGACTTCTAAGATATAACAAAAATACCATAATTTTGATTGTTCTATAATTTGGTTGTGGCATTTTTGTAGGACCACTAGCGGAAAATGAATGAATGAATTAAAATTAACTAAAATTCATTAGCTACAATTAAAATAATATACATTTTGCACATTTTTTAGCCTAGGTGGTAAAAATTACCGAAGTTCAGTTGAGAACCATTTACAAACTGTGCAACCAAATGAGATGAAACAAGAACTAATGGAAAGCTAGAGAAATGTTTAACATAATGAAGAAATTGTCAGGCCAAGTAGTAACACCAATAGGCAGTAAAACTGATTCGATTCATTTCATTAGGTATGTTATGTTATATACAAAAGGGTGTGACTGCTCAGTTCATCTCCTGATGACTATTCACATTCCTAATTTAACTATTTACATAAATTCACCCAATCATGAGGATTAGGTGTCAACATTCCCCCCCTTAATCTGAAGGGATGTTGGTGAGTCCAAGCATCATTCTGAATCTTTCAAGCTTTTCTCTTCCAAGCACTTTGGTGAAGACGTCTGCAATTTTCTCATTTGTGGAACAATGACAAAGATGGAATGTTTTGGCCTCAACATGATGTCAGATCAGATGATATTTAGTATTGATGTGCTTTGTTCGATCATGGAACTTTGGGTTCTTAGCCAACTTTATTGAGAGGTGTTGTTAATCATCAGTGGAGTTGATTGTACTTGTTTTACCTGCAAATCTTCAAGAATTTTCCTAAGCCACACAATTTCTTTTGTTGCTTCAGCTACTGCCATGTATTCTGCTTCTGTTGTGGAATCTGCTGGAACTGATTGTTTACATGATCTCCAGGAGACAACTCCTGATCCAAGAATCATAGCATATCCTGAAGTAGATACCCCAGTTTCTTTGTCTCCATCAAAGTCTGAATCAGAGTATCCGATCAAACTGAAGTCATCCACCTGTGTGTACTTGATTCCAAAGTCTTGAGTTCTCTTCAAGTATTTTAGAACTCTTTTTGCAGTAGACCAATGTCCCTCACAAATCTTTTGCATAAACCTATAGAGGATTCCAATAGCAAATGAAATGTCTAGTCTGGTAGTAGTTAGGTAGTTGAGACTTCCTACAAGCTGTCTATACTTTGTTGCATCCTCAAATTCCTTTCCTTCAATAGATGTGAGCTTTAAGTTTTGTTCCATTGGAGTAGTAAGAGGATTGCACTTTGTCATGCCAAATCTGTTTAACAAATCTCCAATGTATTTCTTTTTAGAAAGAAATATGGATTTTGGATGTTGGGTTACTTCAATGCCAAGATAGTAATGAACATAGCCCAATCAGTCATTTCAAAACTTTTTCCTAATTCTTTCTTTATGGATGCAATGTAGCTTTCATTGTTCCCTGTCATTAAAAGATCATCTACATATACCACAAGATATACAACTGTTTTGCCAACTTTATTGACAAATAAAGTTGCATCATCAAGATCAAAATGATTGAAGTTGAGTTTCAGAAGATGCTCAGTTAACTTTTCATACTAGGCTCGTGGTGCTTGTTTGAGGCCATACAAGGACTTCACAAGTTTTCATACTTTATGTTCATGTCCTTTCATAGCAAATCCTTCAGGCTGGGACGTAAAAACATTTTCTTTTAGATCTCCATTCAAGAAAGCAGTTTTTACATCCATTTGATGGACTTTCCAACCGTTCTGAGCTGCTAGTGCAAACAGTGTCCGGATGGTGGCCCATTTTGCTGTGGGGGCAAAAGTTTCCTCATAATCGACCCCTTCCTTCTGTGCAAAACCTTTTCCCACAAGCCTAGCTTTGTGCTTGTCAAGTGAGCCATCAGCTTTGTACTTGTTCTTATAGACCCACTTGCAGCCAATTGCTTTGGTTCCAAATGGAGGATCAACCAGCTTCCAAGTGTCGTTCTTTATGAGGGCATCATACTCCTTTTGCATTGCTTCTTTCCATTCATCATGAGAAGCAGCTTCTTTAAAGGAAGTTGGTTAAAAATCTGTAGACAAGTTCAATTCACAATCATAAGAAACATCCATATCAACAGGTGAATTAGAGTCATCTACATCACCTCCATTTTGCCTGTTTGAATTTCTGGTTCATGTTTTCCCAATTTCATCAGGATGAACACTTTCAAGTGTCTTTGTCATCCACTTGGGGGACCTTTCTGAGATGGTCCAGGCTGCTCTGTTGATTGAGTTGGGACTGAATCAAGATTGAGTCTCCCAATTCTATCAATTACATCACTTAAAGCATCATCCGTTGTTGGAGTTTCAGTCGGGGGAGAGTATTCTTCAGAAAAAGATTCCACATGTTGATCTAGTATAGGAATCCCCCCTTCAAGATGTGGAATCTGATTATCAAATTCTTGAAATGATTTTGTTTTTGCGAATCTATCCAAGCAATCAAGTTGCCGCTCAACAACATTGTCAGATTTGGATGATTCAAGAAAAATTACATCTCTTGATACAACAAAATTTTTATTTTCTTCATCATAGAGGCGGTATGCTTTGGAGGTATTTGAATACCCCAGGAAAATACACTTACGACTTCTAGCACCAAGTTTGTTTCTATGTACCTTTGGTATCAAAGCATAACAGGTGGAACCAAAGACCCTGAGATGTTTTACCGAAGGAACATGTCCATACCATAATTCATAATGTGTCTTGTTTCTTACAGCATTAGATGGACATCTATTCTTTATATATGCTGCACATAGAACAACATCAGCCCAAAACATTATCTTTACATTTTTGAAGAAAAGCATGGATCATACCATAATCAAGATTGTTCTATTCATTCTTTCAGCTACACCATTCTGTTGGGGATTATAAGGCACAGTTGTTTGATTTTTGATCCCATGTTGGCGAAGATAGTTTTCAAATTCATTTGATGTATATTCTTTTCCATTATCAGTGCGAATAGACCCAATATGAGATTGTGCATCATTTTCAATCCATTTATGAAAATTCTTGAATGTTAGGAAAGCATCAGATTTGTTCTTCAATAAATAAACCCAACACATTCTGGTGTAGTCATCAATAAATGTCATGATATATTTATTTCCATTTGCAGAAGAAACAGGCATTGGACCACATAAATCTGAATGAAAGAGTTCAAGCTTCCTATGTGCTCTTGAATGTGAGTCATGAAAGGATTGTTTGCTATGCTTTCCTAGAATGCATGCATCACATTGCTTAAGTTTTCTAGGAATTGTAGGCAAACCAGAAACACCATTTTTCTTCAATAAGTGGAGACTGTCATAATTCAAATGTCCAAATCTAGCATGCCATAATAAACTTGATGGAAGTGTACCTTCTTCATGATGAGAATTGTATGAGAAATGTTGTGCATGAGCAGATGTTCCTTGCAGTTTCAGAAGCCTTTCTTCTTCTATTCCCCTCATGACAAGTGAGTGGTCAAATGATTTTCTTACCTCAAGCTTGCCATCAAACATATGAATGGAGTTACCTTGCTGGCGGATGTGGACCAAGGACAAAAAGTTTCTCTTGAGCTGTGGGAGATATAGAACATGATCCAAAAGAAAGTCTAGAAGACCAGGCAGTTTAAGACTGATTGTTCCAAGCCCTGATGGCTTGATTTTTGATTGATCTGCAAAGTATATTGCTCCATCAACATTGTCAGTGAAATCTTCAAAAAAATCTTTTCTATGAGACATGTGGCCGGTTGCTCCTGAATCAAGCAACCAATCATTTTTCCATGAAGCAAGTGAAGCATTAAACAAATATTCATTTACTCCAATGTTACATTGTGCCTAAACATAGTGAGTGGATTTAGGTGCTTTACCTTTGTCTGTGTCATCAGTTTTACCTTTCTGTTGGTTTCTTTTCTGCTCAATTTTGTCCCATGGTAGCTTGCATGTAGAGGCATCATGTGATCCATTTATTTTGCCGCTAATACAGTGTAAATCTGCCTTTTCTCCTTGAGAATGCCTGCCCCCCTACCTCTGAAATATCTTCCTCTTCGTCTTCATCCACCTCTTCCTCTTGTAGAATCTTGAGTAGGATGCTTTTCTTTATGAGCAAGGCACACAGTCTCTTCAGAAGACTCAGGGGCTGTCTTCTTTCCGAAAGCTTTCTCTCTTTCAGCAAACTTTTCACAAGAGAGTCAAAGGTTATATCTTTGAGATTTCCATTTGCTTGTAATGACTCAAGATAATTAGAGTAAGTAGGACAAAGTGCCTTGAGAAAAGCAATAAGAGGAATATCCAATTCAACCTTAGTGGATTTGATATCATACATTATAGACTTTACTTCAGATGCAAGAGCAAGAGGATCATTATTTTGCAGTTCAAGAGTGAAGATTTTAATCATGAGATGGACAACTTCCAGTGCAGAATGTGAGTCATAGAGTTCTTTCAGCTTTTGTAGAGCTTCAAAGGCAAATGAATATGATGAAATATGGCTACTCACCTATTCATTTACAGATTCTGCAATTAATGCATAAGATTTGCTGTTCTTGTTTTCCCAAATGACGAGCTCTTTGTCCGAGGTCGGCTGTACTGGGTCATTGTCTCCTTCTCCGACGCACACTCCTTTCCACAACTCATTGAAGATGAGGGTGTGTTTTATCATCCGGAACCATTCAGGATAGTTCTCCTTGCCAGTGAGAACTACTCCTACCATGGAGATGATTGAATGCATTCTGTAAGAAACAAATTACTTGTGCTGATAGAAAACAATATATATGTTATACCTTCCACTTCTCAAATATATATGCTATACCTTCCATATACCATATAACATATCGCCATAAAAAATTTAATGAATTTCAGGTTCACTTTTATTCCCATTCAAAATAATATATTATCACTCCATATAATATATTATTATTCTTACACACATGAAATTCACCGCACCAATGTTTTCATGTAAAAAAAATATCGCACCAATCTGAACAGTAATTTAAAACTGCGCCAGTATCCAAACAAAATCACCAGATACCATGGCTTGTAATGGAATTTGTTGGATCGTATACCATTCAAGCAGCATTCGAACTTATTTGAAACAACAGCTTCAAAACGTATTTCAGGCAGCATTCAAAACTTTCATAACCAGCATTGAAAACTTATGGGATCTTAGCCTCTAAGATTGGATTAGTAATTATGGAGAATACCTCTGCGTATGATGTAGAAGATAATCAAAGAATTCAGGAATTAGTCCATAAAGTAAAATTGGCTATGCAAAACTTAGAGAACTCTTCCTTCTTTCGAGATATTATGCAACAGATGCGAGACCCAGAACTGGTCGCACAAATAAAATGGTTGATAGCCGCAGACCCACAGTATTCACAATTACAACAGGTTCTCTATACCGTTGGAAGGATGGAGCGTGGACCTGAGTGCCAAGAAGCGGAAATATACCACACGCATTTAGCATTTGCTATTTTATGAAGAGACCTGGGCTCATCACGCTTCTGCTTAGTCTCACACACCATTCACTATCTGAATACACAGTCAATTCAAGCATTCAATGTAACACCACAATGATACACAGTCAATTCAAGCGTTCAATGTAACACTGCAATGATACACAATCAATTCAAGCGTTAACCAAGCAACAAGGAGGAGCGGTCAAACGCCATTGATCCCATCATGATTTCCCATGGCAATCCAGCACAACACAGATTGCATTCAAACGCATACAAAATGCAATAAAATGCAATACCAGTTCACCGAAAAGCATTTGTCTACCTTCCCCTCTAGACAGAGGTGTTATTCCAAAAAAGCAGATGCACAAAGTAATCATTCACCAAAGTAATCCTTCAGAGGATAGAGGCGTTGAGGCAATGAATCACAACACAGAGGATAGAGACGTTGAGGACAGTGCTCAGGTCAGAACGACAGAGGACATCACTCAGTGGACAGTGCTCAGACCAGCGTATAGCCCACAGTAGCAAAAATGAAGGGAGTTACAACTATTTTGAGAATTGGCTCTGATACCATGTCAGGCCAGGTAGTAACTCCAATAGGTAGTAAAATTGATTCGATTCATTTCATTAGGTATGTTACTATTATATACAAAAGGGTGTGACTGCTCAGTTCATCTCCTGATGACTGTTCACATTCCTAATTTAACTATTTACATAAATTCACCCAATTGTGAAGATTAGGTGTCAATAGAAATCATAATGGAATTATGAAGAAAATGAAAATCTGGCAAAATTTTCAAACACTTAACCAAATGAAAATATTAAAAGGTGATTTAGCCAAAATTTACTAGAAGGGTCCTCTTTATTCTTATGAAATAATAAGTTAAAAATGGGGGTGTTGTGATTTTACCACAATAATGGTGACAAGTGGGGAAGAACCAGTTATCTCTAATTAAAATATGATGAACTTCAATTTACCCAAAGGTTAAAAGTGAGGAATTCTATTAAAGAATCAAACAATAAAACATTTCCAAGGGTCCTGCATTAATGAATTAAACAATATAAGTAGTCAAAGCAGACTGGGTCTAAAATCATGAATCCGAATTTTTGGAAATATTTATTTTAAGATTACCTCATATGAGAAATAGTAGAAGTTGCAGATCAAAGCTTTTAGATAAATTATAAATCCATAAATTTGAACAGTCTTTAACATTCCTTCACAACCAGTGAGCCTGGTCAGTGCCCTGACAGAATTTTCCTTAATGCCATCCAAGCATAGCCTTGTTGCCAGTGAGTGTTTGTAGCTTCGACGGGTTTACTTTTATTTTCAATGCTTCCCCTTTTCATAAGCACATTTCTGAGCTATGTTTATGATGTACTTGAGTGAAAGAGATGGGATAATAAAAGAGACTTAAGAAAATAGATATGATACTTCCATAATGTTGACTCTAAATCTTTCCCTACGACTATCATTCAGAGGTTTTTATAAACTGGAGGGATAGGAGAGATCCATTCAGTTATACCCAGGTGAGATCTTTCCTTGAAAATATGAACTATATCACTTAGAAAATATATATGTTCCTCAATGAAAATTTTTTAAAGCAAGAAGCCTTTAGGATTCCATAAAGATACACCTTAAAGGTAAATGAAACTCATTGAAATAGATAGAGTAAAAATTTCTCATGGCTTTCAACCAATGTTGGATAAGAAAAATTCCTTCCAAAAAATCTTGATAGTGTCATGAAGAAGAATCATAATTATCAGGAAAAAGGAAAAATAAATCCAAACTGAATCAAAAGAAGAAATCAACAAACTCCAAAAATGTCAAAACAAGGAAGGAAAAGATGAAAGGAAAAGTCCAAATTTAAAACACTAATTCCAACAAGACTAATTATAAAATGTCTCAACAAAAGAGTAAAATAGGGCAAGGATGCCTTAACAGTTTCTTAATAATATCAATTCTTAAGAAACAGACTAAAAAGTTCGCAGACTTCCCAATTACGCTGATTCGATAAACATTGTAATTGCTTTTCAAAAACCCGAAAGAAAACAACAACAAGAATGAGTTACCAATCTGAGCTAGTAGCTGTGTGAAGAAATTCTTGAAGACCTGGAAAACAAAGTTTTATATAAGAAGAAACTAAAACAAAGCTAAAACAAAAATGTGAAGGCATAGAAAAGAATGAGAATGAGCATATGAAACTTACCATTTGAATAATCTCATTAAAATTTTACCTGAAAGATGTGATTTTTCTCCAATAAAAGATAACCTCTTCTTGTGATTGGAATTAAAAGCTTGAAGAGGTTGTACTCTTAATAAATCTCATTGTCCCAAAATAAAAATTTATTAAATCTAAACTAAAATGAGCAGTGAAGCTGAGAAAAATAATGATTTAAGTTCAAGGAATTAGTAGTGAACAAAATCCTTTAGAAAAAAAAATGAAGATGTGCTTCTTTATGAACTGTAGCGACTATTTTTATCTTTGTTTCTTATATTTCATATCTACCCCAAAGTTTATATAAAATTTCAAAAATCATGACCAAGTCCGAACCTATGTAGTGGATATGGAGAGAACTTGAATTTTTGTATGATAAGAATTGAGCGATATATCAAACAGTAAAACATAAGAGAATTGAAACATGATTTGAGCATGATCCATTACCTTTACAGGTTTTGAATATCCTGACCAATTGGCTGCATCATCATAGTGGCTACTCAAAATTTCCTTGAAACGAAAACTATGAAGCATAATAAAAATGATTGGAATGATGAGATGAACATCCAATAGTAAGATAAATACAAAAATGTATGTGAGCCATAGGTGATGCACTTATCATTAGCAAGGAGATTGTCATGAATAAGAAAATAAGCCCAACTATACATGTGAGGATACAACGATACAATCCTTGTGCACATGTCATGAAGAATAGATATACCAAAAGTCATAAAGTCATCTTGAGAAATGAATACTTGGATGTTGGACTAAATTATAATTAAAAATGCATTCGAGTTCTTGAATACCTGAGTGACATGAAATTCAACTTGAAGATACAAAGATAATCAAAGAGAACTCCATGTGAACATAGTGATGGGTTGAATTGTTAAATAATAGGTGCATTGACCAAAAGGAAATAATATTACATTAGTCCAATATCTCACTAATCCAAGAAATTAAGGGGTTCAATATAGAGGTAAATAGAAACCTCAGAAGAGAAATCTTGTATTGTATGTAAAATCAACTTTCGAGAAAAGGAGTCTGAGATCAATATATACAAGTGATGGGGATGTATCAAAAATCCCATAAACCATTTTGTAAATCAACTCATTATAAGAGACTTCGAGATCATGAGACCCAAGCAAAGACAATCAAGTGGGGTCATTTTCCTAATTAAGCTTATTGGGCATGAAAAATGAGGAAAGTGTTGTGTGGGTCTCTGGCTAGAAATCTCATAATGTATTTTAAAATGATTATGATAAAGGAGTTTATGAGGTTTCAAAGTATTCACTTCTTGGATAATAAATTTTGGGGCGTATTCTAAAATATTTCCAATATCATATGGACCCAAGAGTCCGATGAGCCCTAAAGTATGAAGTCTCGAGGGAAATAACCTCAGAAGAATTAATAAAAATGAAATGAGAAGCACAAGTTTGACATTCCACAATTTGTAAGTAAGAGGCTCTAAATCATCTCAGAAGAAGGAAATGGGATTGAAGTGGATGTAAGATAAATGAGTATAGTACAAAGTCCTAACTAAGTCGACAATTGTAAGATTCGGAGCGAGAAGAGGTAATATCATGGAAAATAGTATTCGCTGCAAGATTTTGCGATTTTGCTTTTCTTGTAGCAAATATGTACTTGAAAGAGTCTAACATTCTATTTCAGCTACATTAAAAATTATTGGTTCATCTCGTTCATTTGTGAAGATAAGAAATATGAATAAAAGGAATAATATAGAAAACCAAGATTTCGATGAAAAAGAAAATACTTCCTTGACATGTTGTGGATTGGAAAAGGCCTGATTCCTTTCTTTGTTCTAATAAGTGAATTTGTTTGTAAAAATCAAGTTTCCAAATCAAGCTAATGAATACCTAGAAAAGGAAGTAAAACTGAAATAAGAAATAAACTAAGAAAACTGAGAATAGATGAAGATGAACATGTCTATGCATACCTAAAAGAATTTGATTGCAAGTTTACCTCATGCGGTTTGACATACTCCCATGTATTATCTTTGATTTTTCATATGTTCAAAACCATTTACTTTTTCAATTTCAATTAAGTCCTATGTAATCAACTATTAATTTATATCTACTTCATCTTGAAGAACAAGAGTGATGGAAGAAAGAATGACAAATAAGATCACTTAGCACTTATTGATAAATTATTATTTTTGAAGTGCCTAATTGTAACAATTTTTTGAAATTTCATCATTCATGATTTTGTTTTAGAAAAGCAAATTTAATTGTATGATGGAACTTTGTGAGGAAGGATAATCAAGAGCAGAAAACATGTGTATGATCCAAAGTGCTCTAAGCCACTTTTTCAAAAAATGAAATGAATAATAGGGGAAACATTTGAGCCCATTACTTGCTTATTAAAAATCTACAAATTAAACTAAAAGATAAAAGGGAGATAAAGTAACAAACAAAATTAATCTTATTCCTATTATAACTAATTGAGAGGGAATATGACTAAGTATAGTCATAATTCTAGTGAAAACATGCAATCATTTTATTTTCCATGCATATGAAGATGTCACATATCAACAATAGGAATAAAACAACAACTAAATTATTAAACGAAAAATTCAGTTTACTATCTACATCTAACAAGTTCGGCAAGTTAAAGTTATTTACAAAATTCTTCCCTTGAAATTTTTTCAAAACTCTGCCTATAGGATCATGGAAATCAGGTTGCATTTCAGTGAATGATTGGAACAAGTTCAAAGGAAGAAGAAACATCAGGCCAGGCTTGAATGATACATTTTCAAAGATTGAATCATGCTAAAAAATGATAATATCAGAAATCTTCTTGAGCATTGGAACTTCCAAATATGAGTGGAAATTTAGAAGACTTCTAGAAGTGTTACATTGTTGGTCATAATGTAATGATACACTCTCAAAAGCTTGAGTTTGTGAAAAAATCATTTGAAATAAAAAATAAATGGGTAAAATTTCAAAATAAGTAGTTGATGCTCATGCTTGAAATTCAGGAATTGATTTTCATATAAGCTTATTAATGTACTTCATGAGTGTTAAAAGTTTGAATTCCAAAAGTGCCAGTACAATGTGCTCAAAAATTTAAAAATGAAATTTGAAAGAAAAGTAAACTCAAATTGGGGAAAACAAAAATGAAGAAAATTAAAATTTACATTAATGTTACAAATCATGGTACAACGCAAGTAGGATTTATTTACAATATTTTCCTTCCCACAAGTGTCAACAAAAATTATGCGGAGACGAGAAAATTCCATGATTATGATTTAAAAAGGTTATTTCATCATCGTATGAATCATAAATTGGAATGGATTCATGGCTACTGAAATCACTATGATGATTGAATGATTGAGAATGGAGTGAAATAATTTCGTGATTAGTGTTATTTTCATCTTCAAAAATTGATTTGCTTAAGGAATTGAAAACAATGGGAGTCAGACAAAACCATTTCTGAAGAGAAAAGAGACTCAACATTTCAGTGTTTAATTCTCCTTAATAATTGACTTCATTAGTGTTCTTTTCATTTGAATAATATAAATCAAAACCAGGAAGATAATTAAATGTCAGATTGAGCGAACCTTCAAGATAATTGAGAATATTATTGATTCAATTTTCTTTACCCATGTCAGAATTAAACAATAATTCATCATTAAGGATAGTTCTGTTGTTTTCTAAAATTAAATTTGTGTTTAAAGGGACTATTTATTGATTATGAATTATATATTGTTGCTAAAAATATTTGGATAGATACAAAAATAATATGTTGAATATATATACCTGAATTTTCTCTATGTACAAATGATTACTCATTTTCCAAAATAAACTTCCACATTTTTTCCATTGTAGATTTCAGATTGCTAATCAATATCTTGACAAAAATCAGATTTACCAGATGATTGATTGATCTGTAAATTATTGGTGGTAGGTCGTTCTCAAGTTTGGGATTTATTACTAGTAGAAGAAGATTCTAAGCTAGTTACAACAATTTGTAAGTTGCTTATATTCTTTAGTTGATCTGCTTGTTGTTGATTTAATTGTTGTTGAATTACTTGATTTCAATTGCTGCTAGTGAACCATGTATCTTGTTTATTTTCTAATTCATGAAATAAAGAAACATTATTTAAATTAAGAGCAAATGTGAAATCAACATCATTTAATTGAGCAACAATAAATTTTTTTGATTGAGATTGATGAGTAGTATTTGAAATTTTAATTTTTGAATGATCGTCATTATCATTTTGAGCAATTGATTCTTTATCATGAATAGATGTGCTTTTCGGTTCTTCATAACTATCATAAGACAAAGATATTAACTTTCTTAACCATTCAATTAATTGGAATGGAGGCCGCAAATATTTGGACAAAATTGCATTAAAGTTAATTTAAATGTAATGTAAAAATTATCCAAAGACTTACCTTTCATCCTATGAAATTCTTCTAATTGATCACACACATTTTCATAATCATATTCCTGAAAATCGCGAAGGATAATCATTGAAAATGCATACCAACTATGTATGAAGGAAATTAGAAGAGATAAACACCAGTATTTGGCTTTTCTTGTCAAAGTAAGAGTGAATATCCTTAAATAATATCTTCATCAGTATTGAAATAAATAACTTAAAATAAATTGAAGGAGATGATTAAAACAAAATGGTGTACCATTATAATTTACCTTAGACAAGGTATGGGTTGCCTTTATTAGAATAGTAGTCAGATGAGGTCCATTAAAGAAGCTCCAAGGAACTCTTTTAAGTGAAGCCATAGTAATAAGATAAATCTCAAAGCACAAACTGGTCAAAAACAATATACTGTGGCCCTCCTTCTAGTGCCAAAAATATTGATGGTAAAAAATGACCTCATCCACATGTAAGGGATACCACCCAGTCAAGACCTTAAATAAACTCCTCTTCCATTAGGAATGGTAGTTTTGACTAGTTCAATTGGATCTAATTACCCTCTCACTTTCTCAGCTGCCAATAGAAAAGAGACATCAAATCTTACTTTTTGTAGAGGTCATGCAAGAGAGTGATCCTTAAGCTGAATTAATGCCTCATCCAAGCCACTCTAAAGTTTCCCCTTGTATGAGAGGACTTCTAAGATTCAATAATTAAATCTGAAATGAAAATCTATTCTTATATGTTGGTAACATAAATTAATTCCTAAATCTATTTCGATTGAAAAAGGATTAGTCCCTCTCTCAACCAAGAGAAAGGTAAAAGGGGATTTGGACCAACTTTGAATTTGGAATAAAAATGAAGTCAATAAGCCAAGGACATAGTTCCAAGACAAATTAATAGTTCAAGAAAGTATATGTATTCAACTATCTGATTAATAGTCATCTAGATCTCTGGTGCACATACATCCAAATTCAAATAAAATAAATTTAAAGTAAAAATATATGATTTCATTAAGGAAATAGTTCTCATAAAAAAACCATTATTAAAACCAAGATAAACTTGACATGAAATTGCTAAATAGTTAACAATTATGTCTTATTTATCTACTCCAATTCGTTATTTAACTTAATAGAAATTAGATCTAACATTAAAATATAGATTTCAAATGATTTAGACAAGCATATATTAAAGAAATTTACAATAGTGGAAAACTTCAAAACATATACTTATCTCGATCAAGAATTGCATCAAATTTTATTAAATGCAAGCCATCGATCAACCTCTATCTTTGACAATAGTGTAAAATAGTTAAAGATGTGATCAAAGCCTTTGAGTACATGAAATTCTTAGAAACTTTAATGATAACATGAAATTTTTAGAGCTGAAATACATTTCTTTTAATCTTCACATGTCTGGTCTAAACTAGCTAATTCTCTAAAAGACAATTCTCGCTAGATTAGTGCAAAAATCCCTCTCTTTGCACCGAATTTCCTCCCCAAGTTTCAAATATGGAAACCCTTGTCAATTCTAAAAAAGTCATTTTCTATAATTACAAAAGAAAATTAAAATGAGAGAGTTGTTAGAGAATAAATTTGCTCCAACGAATTTTAATTGGCTGAAATTCTTCTTTCCTTATTTTTGTTGTAATTCCATTGCTCCAAGTCTTCTCTTCCTCATCTTCTCAAATTCTCTCCTACCAAAAACCAATCAAAATTGACAAATTAAGACAAATTTGGTGCACAAAATAGAACTCAAACCACTTCTCAACAAATTGTTAAATTAAAAATAAATTAAAATCCAAATAAATTATCGTACTACGATTGCTTCAAATGGATTAGATCATCTTTTGAGTATTTTTGGGAATGAATTATTCACAAAAGTTTTCTCGAGTCAATGAAATTTGCCCAAATCAAAATCGAAAAACTAATTTTTTGTTACAAATTCATCACTTTATCTTACACTGAATTTATGTGTCCTTAAATGATTGAATATACTAAAATTAACCTTCTAATATTATTATCCTTTTTCTTAGCTTTCCAACGAGCTATCATGAGCTAAATTTAGATAAGTAAATCTCGAAATATGCCTGTCGTTGAAGTGCCAAATTTGTCAGAATTATGGAAAAATGTTACCGAATGGGCCCAATAATTTATGAAAATTTTAATTAAAAAAATATAAATCCTAATTAATTAATAATTAATTTTAATAATTAAAATAAAAATGATCAAATTAGAATTATTACATTAATTAAACAATTTAATTACAAATTAAAAGTTCTTATATATTAATACTACCTAAGCACCCACGAGGGAATTTAAACCAGTGACCTATCGCAAGGAGTGTCTTAACAATACACCCATTCACCATCAATCCAAAGACCCATGGGCAATCACAATTATAAGTTATCAAACAATAAATTAAATATTATTAAATATAATTTGAATTAAACGTTACATAACAAAGTCCATCCACGCAAACAAATAGACCATATGCCAAAATTTCTAATAGACAGATGGAGGATTTCATATCATTGGGGAGAATGAGATATCAGAGGTTTTTTAAAATATCTTTGATGCCATAAGATCCCAAGGTTCCAATGTGGCCACTGGAAAAGGAATATAATAACTAATTCCTTTTTCTTGTTTTGCATAAAACCTCATATTGAGGTATGTATATTGTGGAGATTTTTAGTTAGAGTTTCAATATTTTAAAAGCTCTAAGGTTCCGAAGAGATGAGTTGATCAGAGGTAGGATTTGAGAGGGGAATGAAATGTAGTTATGAAGAAAATATGTGCCGAGGTGAGGTGAGAAGATATGGAATGAAGGAGAGGAGGGCCATATGAAGTGGGTCTTTCTCTCTTAAAAGGAACTACAACCACTTTACAATAAAGGTATGGATAACATTAAAAGCTAAAACCACTTTATAATTAAGGTCCCAATAACATTAAAAACTACAGCCCCTTTATAGTTTTGGGATTTTGGATCTCATAATTTTTAAATTGGGATTTGAAATAGACTTTCAAGATCTAAAAAAACACATAATTTTAATTGCTCTATATTTGGTTGTGGTGATTTTGTAGAACCATTCATGAAAAATCAATTAATTAACAAACATTATCTAAAGTTCAATATTTACAGTTAAAAATACATTTTTAAGCCTAGGCGATAAAATTTACCTAACTTCAGATGAGCACCATTTGCAAATGGTGCAACCAAATGAGATGAAATGAGAACTGATGGAAAGCTAGAAAAAAGTTGAATGCGATGATGAAATTAGAATGGAATTCTGAAGAAAACAAAAGTATGGCAAAATTGTTGGAAACTTAACAAAAATAAAATATTAAAAGGTGATTGAGCCAAAATTTATGGAAGGGTCCCCGTTATTATTATGAAATAATAAGCTAAAAATGGGGGTGTTGTGATTTCACCATGACACCTTGATGAAATGAAAAGCTGATAATGAAAAAGTTCCATGTTAAGCATTATTCAGACTAGCCATAGAATGAAAATACCCTTAAAACCATTAAAACCCATTATTAATGGTTGAATCTAGAGAAGGAAGTGGTTGATTTTCTAGCAAAATGCATAGAATGCTAGGAAGTAAAGGTCGAGTGCAAGCATCTAGCAGGATTTTTGCATCCTATCCCCATTATAGAATTGGAGTGGGAGGTGATTTCTATGGATTTTATTATAGGATTGCTTGAAACATCTAAGAAACAAGACACAATCATGGTAGTGGTGGATAGGATGAGAAAGGTACCTCATTTTGTAGTAGTCAAATCCACTAATTTTGCTAGTGACATCATACAAATTTTCATAATTGAGATTTTGAGGCTGCATGGAATCCCCAAGAATATTGTGTCAGATAGAGATGCTATGTTCACTTCCTGAATTTGGAAGGAACTATTTGCAACAATGTGAACAAAATTGGCATTTAGTACAACTTATTATCCCCAAACAATTGGGAAAACAGAGAGGACTAACAAAATTTTTGAAGATATGTTAAGAATATATGCAATGCATCAACCCAATAAGTGGTAAGAATATCTTCCATTTGTGAAAGTTTCATACAAAAATGGATACCAAGAATCCCTAATGATGAGCCCATTTGAGGCATTGTATCAGAGAAGTTGCAATACTCCTATTAGTTGGAGTGATCCAATTAACAAGGTCCATGTAGGACTTGATATGCTCAAGGGCATGGAGAAACAAGTTTAGACCATAAAGCATAATTTTAAAGTAGTATAGAATAGGTAAAAGAGCTATGTAGACCATGATAGGGTGAAAAAGGAATTCCAAGTTGGGGAACATGTTTATTTGAGGATTAAACCCAAGAAGAGTTCCCTAAGGATTGGGACATGTGCCACGTTGGCACCATAATATTGTGGTTCGTTTGAGATCCTTAAGACGATCAAACCAGCGACTTATAGGTTAGATTTTCCTCCAATTAGAGTTCGTGTTGTTTTCCATGTTTATTTACTTAAAAGGTCTGTATAGGATTATGATCATGTGACTAATTGGTCCATGCTACAGGAGGAACTAGAGGGAGAGTTTCAACCAAAGCTAATGTGCCTTCTAGAATAAAGGAGTCTCATGCTCCGGAATTGATCCATAGAGAAAGTCAAGGTGTAGTGGAAGCATTTTGGGCTAGAGGAGGCCACGTGGGAAATCGATGAGGATGCAAAAGTTAATTATCCCTTTGTTTTTACTAGTTAAAATAAGTGTGTACATGATTGAAAATACTGTACAGATATGTGTATATAAAGCTCCATGAAATAGTATGAAACAATTGTATATAAAGTAACCTAAGATCAAGAGGGGTAGCACCAGGTAACACTTTAGTAAACCATTGGCATCGACATAAAGCCTTGACGTTGATCTAAAGGTCTATCACACCTCTAAGACAAAGTTGTATTCAATAAGGCTAGCTCAAGGAGGTCTGTGTAACAACAAAATTTGTCCTTAGTTTGATCACAAAGATCCCTTTCTAATTGACAACATAAGGTAGGGTCGATATCCCTTAATCAAGCCATGGAAGAAAGAAAGAGAAAACTCATTTCACTACAGAGGGATCAGGCCCTAAATTTATAAGAAAGGAATAGGTAACCTTATCCTTTTGCTCATCAAAACCCTAGCCTAAAGGCTTTCCATTGGTGTAGCTTGATTATCCTCTAACACAATTGGTCATGAAAGTGTTGACATGGCCCAAAACAATTACATCGGAAGATTGTTTGGGAGGAAAAAGAGGCTAACTGGGATAACGACAGTCAAGACATGCTGGTGGGCATGCAACCCTTAATGTTATGTTATTAATTGGGGATGGACCTACTTAACAGGTCATCCCATTAGGTTCACCTGGAGCAGTCACATAAGGTGTAGATTGAAGGGAGCTGGATGAGGTGGTAGTGCCACTACGTGTCGCAAATGGGAGAAAGGGTCATCTAAGGATGTGGCCTAGCAAACTAACATGGCCTAGAGAGAGAACATAGAGGTATTGTGCCAAAACATTTGTAATGGCACGAGCAAAAATGAGTTAGGTTAAAATAAGTGGGATGATGTGTAACTCTTATGTGCACTCGATAGGATTGTTATTGGATGGAATGGTAGGGTAAATCCTGGTGCGATGATAGAAGGATTTTATGTGGCTGGGCCTGTACTATTTTCATAGTGCTATTGGTCAGAGACTAGCCCACTTTCCGAGTAATCCAGACAAATTTCACCCCATAAGATTTAATCAAGAGCTAATTCTAAAGCGTCGATATGGAGGTGAGCACGATGATGTGGGAATGGTCATTGTGGCAGAAGGGAGTTCACTATGGAGGACCAATGGTGAAGAAGCCATACGGTCGCACCATCCAAACAAGCTTGGTAAGTGAAACCCAGCGGGAAGGAAAAGGGTGCTTTTGACAATGCATCGGAAGGGACCAAATGAGGCAATGTGGGTTAGTTACATGGCCATACAAACAAGCCTGACAAAGCTCTCATTGGAAGAGGGAGGACCAATAGCCAGGTCAACCAGATGTTGGATTCCTGGTGGAATAAAGAGTCATCGCAAGAGATAAGGTGTCGAGATAACATGAACCTGTAGTGGTAGTGATTGGTAGACATATTTGGGCATATGAGGATGAGATAAGATGGGCTTGCTGCCCATGTAATGTCGGAGTGAAGAGTCGGGTGGGTAGCCAAGCACATAGTTTGGGAACTACCTGAATAGAGTGAGAGGGGTGATGTGTCAAAATGGAGCCAGCTAGAAGGTGCTAGATAATGTAGAGAGTAGAAGCCATTGGATTTTGGTGGGAACGTGGAACTATTAATGTGTCAGTTAAGAAAAAAAATTATTTTATATATATATAATATATATATATTATATATATATATTTATATCTTATATATATATATTTTTATATATATTAATTACCTCGTTCCTCTAATGGTATCCTAAGGGGTGGGGTGACGTTACACTTAACTATTTCACTTAGTTAAATTTTATGTCTGCTGAATGAAGCTTACATATTTTTCTCCAGACACATTTCCCTTCATAGATTTTCCTTCTACACATTCAAGTGTTGCATTTACCTTATTGTGAGAAAAAACAATTTTTGTATTTAGCTATTTTTTATGAATAATTTTGAGTAAAAAAATTCTTCAATGTATATTAATGATTTAAATGAATATTGGATAAAGTGGGTGTCTATATATAGAATCATTACAATTAAGTAATAGGTTTCCTTCTTTACATTACAAGTTATTTTTATATGTGAATAAGTACTACATGTATGGTAAACCATCATGAATAATTTTGAATTTTAAAATGCTTCAATGGATATTAATCATGTAAATGATTTTTATATAAAATTGGTGTTACCAATTGCATTAATGACATATTGAGCCTGAAAATGCCAATAACATTGAAGAAATATAAACTTATTTCCATTGACCTGTATGGTTGCTTCTATTTTGAAAACAATTAACAAATGAATTGCATAACTCATGCCTTCATTATCTGCCTCACATGCATTGTTTTTAGTAGATTCAAATCATAAGTAAAGTGGCTGGCAATAAATTGGTAGCACATCCATCTATCTTATGAGATGGTATCTATTCGATTAGTTGTGATGCAGATTGAAGAATAAATGATGGCCAGACTTTACACTACACTAATAATTTTGTAATGCTTCAAAATTCGGAATTTTGATTTTTCAAATCTTGGTTAAGAATTTCAAATTTTGATGCTTAAAATATTGGTTTGGAATTTGTAATTTTGATTTGTAAACAATGAATTAGAAATTTTCATTTTTATCTGTTAAAATATTTGAAATATTGGTTCGAAATTAAGGGATTTTCCATGCATCACATTAAAAAGGGTTTCATATGTGTGAAGGAGAAGTGTTCTGTAGAACGATGTGTTCCTCCTTTCGCATGCATCCCCATTTGATATGTATGAAGACACCCCCCTACACATTTCATCCTAAAATATTCACATTAAAAAATAAAATAAAATGATTAAATTTGATCTATTATTATAGAACAATTGCATGTCATACATACAATGAAACATAAGTTATATGTTTTGGATAAAATGTAACATAAGAGATATGTTTTAAGGAATAAAGGAAGAAGACATTCTTAATATGCCTATAGTGTAGCATAAATGGTACATCTTTTAAATGTCTAACAGTTTGGCTTAACCATATATATGAGATTTACTTTAATTTAAGAGGTTACGATAATAAGTGATCTTTGACACGATGATGCCATATTCCATCTAGTTAGAATATAAGCCTCATATAAGAAATATCATTTTGTGAAATATATGCCTTATATTTAAAATCTAATTACATGGAAAATGTTTTTTTCATTTATTTTAATTTTATTTTTTCATTTTTTTGAAATTATAAAAAAAAAAAAAAAAATTCAAATATACAACTAATACCTAGTCAATAACAACTCATAACTATAATCCTAAATTTTTAGAAATTGAATAAATATAATTACACCTTCATAATATTTACATTTTAAAATATATATTTAATAAAAAAATAAAAAACTACTGAAAATTAATAATTATTTCAAATACAAAACCAAGCAAAATTTATCAGAAACACACATTCATACTTAAATCATTACTCTTCCAACATAAATTTACACCTCATTACTCTTACGAACATTTGAATGCCTCCATATATTACGTCTTATTTAGTTGTCTAACTTAAATTCACGGGTATTTACATAGTTTCTAAACTGAAATTGCACATAGTTTCTAAACTGAAATTGCATGTATTTATTGTATGTTATTTACTTAGGACACAAATTAAAAATAGGTCATGCATGTGGGAAAATGGAATTAGACAATCTCTCGTTTCGTGTTCAATGCATCATGCTAATATGTTTGAAAGATCTTATATTCTTGCTCAATGACCTAAAGGGATTGTACAAGGAACTCTCAAGCTATGTAGAGGAGGAGTTAGTGTAGTGATGAGTATTGCTTGGAGATTATTTGATGGATTCACATAAAATACTTACCATTGGGCTGATTGGTTTCTTTTAAAATTGTTTCTATATCAAATGTTTTCTGCAAGTTATTATGAACTTGTTTTTCATAGTGGGAAAAAATAACAGTTTTTAATGAAATTAGTTTTTCAAGGTAGCATAATTGGTAATAAAAGCAATAATGAAGTATTATATTGCATGAGATTCCATATTCAAATCCTCTTTTATTCATGAAATTGAGGAAGAAAACAAACAAATATGCTTTGTGTGCCATTTAATTCCCTTCAAAAATGTTGATGACATTATCATATTTATCATGTTTTCTGTAATTTTTTATTTCTCTAACATGATACATATTTTTTATTCATACACAGTCAACTTCTTCTGAAAAGGTATGAAATAATTTTGATATGACAGTTAGTGTGTGACAGTGGGTAGATAGTGATAATATACAAAATCCATTTTTTTTTATTATAAAATGCAAGTACAATAGAATTGATTCTATGAAGACAAAGTTATTCTACGATGCCATAAACTAGCATCCACAAAATAAATGTGAAGCCATATGTTTAGGATCGTTAATAAGCATATTATCACAACTTTGGATTAGTTCTTTTTCTTTTCAGTACTCATGTGCCAAATCAATTATTATAATAAAAACAAGGAAATATATTGTATTAGATTTCCTACAATAGCCATAAGCTCACGGAAACCTTTTTTTTCTACAATTCTTCATTTAAATTTGAGATGTGAAAATTCCTTTCTGTTGTTATTCAATTTTGTTATTTGACATTTGTTAAGCTTCCAAAGAATAGTAGTTTTACCAATAAAAGAGTATAACATTATCTAGTTTTTATTGAATTTTATTTTGCTAAGAGAGTCGAAACATTTCTTAACTATATAGTTGCTTAATTTCTGTACAAAGTTTTGTTGTGTTTTTAAGGTTAAGAGATTAATTTAGAGAAATTTTAATTTCTTTAAAGTACATATAAATTTCATTTTGGTTGATGGAAAACATTTTTCTAAATTATGGTCGCTCAATTTTTGTTTTGAGATTTGTTTGCGGTTATTTCGTTTCTAATGTTAATATTTTCACCATATATACGAATACAATGAAAGTCTTATTAGAAAAGAAAATTTCTAACACATTTCAGAAGCCTAACAAGTGTTCTAGTAGCATTAATAATGATAACATTATAAAAAAATTCAAATATGATTTTTTCTTTAAGATAAATTAAATTTCCATACTTATTCAAATGCACGTGATGGTTTGGTTCATCAAAAAATAGGTGAAGTCCAATGCTACATCAAATGCACTACAGGTTGAGGTAGCAAAAATGGTTGTACATTATATTCCTTTAATAGTTTTTAATTTTATGCTATTCTAAGATATTTTTTTTGACTTAGAATTTGGAATTTTTTATTTTTAAAGCTTGGCTAGGAATTTGGAATTTTGATATTTTAATCTTGATTTGGAATTTGTAAATTTGAATTTATAAATCTTGATTTTTTCTTAAAATATTTGAAGCTTTGGTCCATAGTTAAGGGGAATTTTTTCATGCATGTCATTAAAATACTCCATGTGTGTGCAAAAGAAGCCTTGTGTGGAAGGATGTGTTTCTTCTTTTGCACACATCTCCAATTCTAAAACTCTACACACATTCCCCCTCCGCGCATTTCTTACACACAAAATTTCCAAAATGTGACAAATAAACTAAAACAATTAAATTTTATCAATTATTGGGAAAACAAGTTACATTTCATACATACAATGTAACATAAGTCATATTTTTTGCATACAACATAACTTAAGTGGTATGTTTTTAGTAATAGAGGAAGAAGAGGTCCATAATATATCTATACTAACATAAATGGTAGATCTTTTAAAAATAGTAACATTAGATTTCGCATGGATATAAAGTAGGACTTACAAATTCAATATAGCATTGGACCAGATTATTTTTAATTATTTAAATGTGATTATTTTTTTTTTAGAATGGATTTTTAAATGTGACCGTGTAATGCAAACTATAGATATATTAAAAATGTGAAGATTGGATTTGCCATGTATAGAAGGTAAGAGGTAGAGATTTATTTCGATATAGTATTAGATCTAATAGTTTTCATTTCTTAAAAAATTGATTATATTATATTTTTTGTCATGTGAAATGCTAACATATACACACACCCTTATATATAAATCCCTCAAAATTTTACTTTTTTAACTGTTTTACTTAAATTTTATGTGTGCCGAAGAAAGCTTTTTTTTTTTTTTGCACACATTCCCCTCTACACATTTTCCTTACACACATTTAAATGTTGCATTTAGCTTATTGTATGCAAAAAAAAATGTTGCATTTAGCTTAGTGTTTATAAACAATTTTGAATATAAAAATGTTTCAATGTAATTATGTAATTATAGGTTTCCTTTCTTTCATTTACACCCAACAAATTTGAATCAATGTTTCTAGGAAATTTGCAAGAAGATTCAATTTTAAACTAATTTAAACCAATTATCCATAAAATTATGTGTTTGATTTATCATAAAAAAAAAAAAAAAAAAAAAAAAAAAAAAAAAAAATTACAAAGCATAAAAATACCTTTTACCATGAAAATAATTTTCTTTTTTATAGAAATTAAATGTTTGCAAACATATTCATAGTAATAATCAAGAATGAGAAAAATGCTAATTATCTATATGCATCGACAAAAGTGTGAGACACTCATCAATCACTAAAATTATTGAGATGATTATATCTAGAGGCCTATAGTGAGACCATGGTGAATGAAAGAGATGGTCTTAGGATGATAACATCCATTTCCTATGAAGTGGGGAGTCTATTATTCTTTGGTCTGCCCACAGGAGGAGATGACATAATGGAGTTGATATATTAATATGCCAAAAGGATAAAAATCATAACACAAGGTTTAAAAGTTTGATTATGCAACCAAGCTAGACTCTGTGTTGACTATTCAACCTAGATTTGCAGCTCATTCACATCAAAGAGGGATAATAGTTTGAGCCAAGCTGCAAAGGTCACGGAATGAAATTCTTGGGCCCATAAAAATGCCAAATTATCTCATTCAAATAAAGTGACAACACTATGAAATTACCACCACTTTCTAAAAGTTGACATACATATCGTGAGGTCTCGACATCACCCTGAAAGTGTCATGGTGTTGTGAAGTCTATGAACAACAAATGCCATTTAGCATGAAATATTTTAGTCACTTTGACCTTCATTTTCTACATTAGCAAAGACACAAACTTTATATATTTCACATTATAATTATATTATTATTTCAATAATTGAGTATTTTCTTGATTGT
The DNA here is from genome assembly GCA_000404065.3 of Pinus taeda. Lineage (NCBI taxonomy): Eukaryota > Viridiplantae > Streptophyta > Pinopsida > Pinales > Pinaceae > Pinus > Pinus taeda. The sequence continues at coordinate 155,128 of APFE031568692.1, forward strand.
AACCAAGAAACTGACCCACGAAATTTAGATGCTAATAAGAGGGTCCACAATTCCCTTTGTCATTGAACCCATCCATGTAACCCATCGCACTATCCCCTATTACCTCCTACCTTGCCTAGTCCACAATATTGCAACAATTAACTCATGGGGCCTCTCAGCCTAATAAATGAGCATTTAAACACTAATTCCTACTTTAATGTATGAGAATTTGAACATTCACTCTCTAGGACTTCTAAATTTATAAGTCTATTTTTTATTTTAACTTATAAATAATTGATTTAATTTATTTTAAACATTTATCACATTTTCATAATTAATAAATATATGTTATTTATGTTTTTTATTTACTTATTTATATAATTATTTAAATGATTATTTGAATTATTTTTCACATTTTCTATTTCAATAAATAAATAAATCCCGAGGTGCATAACTGCACAACCCAACTGACAATGGCTGTGAAAATTGTGTTTTATGTGTGAGGAGATCCACTATTAATCCGCTGGTTTACTTCATTCAAAAAAATATACATACATGACTAGAGTTTTATAGTGGTAGTATGTTGAAATCACCATGTTTCAGAGGAACTGGTTATGTTGACTCTCTAAATAAGATAAATAAATAAATTTATATTTTTATTTAATAGTTAGAATAATTTATTTGAACATTGTAAATTATATTTTCTATATCAATAAATAAATGAGATGATGAGTATCAATTTCATGTTAGTTATCATTTTTTTAATTTATTATTTAAAAAAAAATATTTACTGTATTAACTATTTTAATTTGTTTATTGAATTAGATGCTTTAAATAACATATCACATTTATAAGGATGGATTGTGTATCATAGAACGTCTACCTTTGCTACGTTTCCATCGAGTAACCATTTCAGTTAACCTATAAAACCTCCAATCCGTGGCAGTAGTAGTCGTGGCATCTTTCTCTTGAAAATGATTCTTATGATAGTCTTCTAACATAAATGATTCTTGTAAACAAAGGAAAATGATTCATGACAAGCGTAGAAGTAGCGTATTTCCTTTGGAAATTATTGTTATGATAGTATCCCTAGAGAAGTCATTCTTTGTAAACACGGGAAACTTACAGCATTTCTTACTGATACCTATGGGCCTTCACGAGCCAAAAACTTCTTTTGTCTTGAGACTAGGGAGAAATATGCTTCTTGCATCAAATTTGATTAGTTAGTGTGGAATATATAATTTCTTGTCCATTGTATATGGCTTCACTACATGTAATTCACTGTAATGGAAATGCCAAATCTCATCTCATTCCTCCTGTTTTTTTCTATTTGGGTTATTGAGAGTAAATATATGTTTTGCATCAACTTTGATTACATAAGATAAACATATAGAACATGTTCATATTTGTGAAGCAAGTTACAATGCATCATGCTGAAGACATTGTGACTAATGACAATTTGTCACAATTTGCATCATGACATAAAAGAAATAAATTTAAAAACACACCTTGTGATGAAAATGAGATTTGGGTATAAGCTCAAAATCCCAAATTCTTTAAAACTTTTGATCCTGGACCTGTGGGTTATGGGCCCACTCAATCTTTGGGAAACTTTTTAATTAATTCACCGTTATAGTCTGTCTTGCTCTCATTTGAACATTCATGCAGCCACTGCCGAGTGCCTGCAACACCATTTTTATTTACAGAACACAAGTTTTGACTCATTTATAAAACACATAGCGTATACAATTAATACAGAACATAAACACACTTTTATATATTTACGGAACAATTACAAAGTTAAGGCCTTTCAGCCTTAAAACGAACTCATGCTCGGCTACATCTTGCCCACTCACAATTTTCTTTACAAAATAAGATATCTATTACACCCCTATTGCATTACATTTATATAAAAACTCACAATTTTCTTCACAAAATAAGATATCTATTACACCCCTATTGCATTACATTTATATAAAAAGTCTTATGAAGGACCGATCCTATCCTCTTTTGATTTCCACAAAAACTCTCCAAAAAGCATGCATGGCTATTAATAATAGGAAGTCTATCTAGTCTTATCCATTCTCTCTTTAATTTTTTTTCTTTAACTGCTTTAAGGGAGATTTTCTCTGTTTTTCCCTTTATTCAGCTCTGCTGGTCCACGTCTTCATGCTCCACTTGGATTTTTCTTTAATTAAGAAAAGGGTGAGATGCACCTGCATCAGACGACCCAATATATCCCTTTTTGATTAGTCGATCCCATGTTAGGATGTGTTTATGGTCAATTAACCATAAAAACTGAGTGATCTCTGGCCATAGTTTCCACTTCCAGAGTTCCACCTAATAGCTCACTTGTGACAAGGCATTAATGTTTAAATTAATGAGGTAGGCCTCCTTAATTGAGAAAGACACCAAGGCTTTGTAACCCCATCTGAGCTTATCCGAGGTTTGGGACGCGGGGATACATATTTCCTGCAACAAATGATTAAAGGCCCACCAACTATCTGGAGGCCCTTCTATCTTCCACTCTGCTCTTTTTTCCACATATGCCATTCCTCTTGACCATAGCTTGCATTCCAGAAATCTGTGATTGTTCTTGCATTTCACTGATCCAGGACCGTCTTGATTCCTTGTAGGTCATTATTCTGATCCAAGCGCGATAGTTGTTGCCATGAGTCTTCTCAAAATAGAGTTGTTTTTCCATTGTGTATTTCCCAAAATAAGTGATTGAGAATTTTGAAATATAAATTGAAGTTTAATAAAATATTATCAAATTCTTTGTACCTCTTCCTCGCACATTTTACCAAAATTAATCAAGATATGTATTTTAGTCATATTAAATATTATTATAAAAATAAAATAATTCTTTTAGCAAAATGGCTAGCAATAGTGGCTAAGGTTTGTAGAAGCAAATGTTAGGTAGGCATAGGTGTAGGGTTGATAATTCAATGGTGAAAACAAATTTCATGAAATCAAACATTAAAAATTGTGAACAAAATATAACTAAAATTCAAACAAAATATTAGAACTTGAATGATGATAATGATATTGTATTAACTTCAAATTTTGATGTCAAAATGTTTAAACAAGGTTAAAGATGAAGGAAGGTTGATTTGTTTATCACTATAAACCTTTCAAATATTGTGTTTCATTCCAGGTTTTGAAAGGCCTTGTCAAAGTGTGTGATCAATGTTAAAGGAGAGGGTTGGGAGTTGATTTGTTTATTTTTGTCCATGCTTTGTATTTCATTTCAAGTTTTGAAATATTTTATCTGTTAGTTGGGGTGTTACAATATGAACCTTAAATTATATTTAATTACTTCAACCCATTTCTATCGAAGTGAATTTAGGGTAATCACTCATTACTATTGGACATCTAATCCGCTAAGGGTTATGGTGTGGAATATGAACAATAGTTGAAGTCGAGAGACCAAAATTTGACAATTAAACCATCATTAAAGTCAAGAGACCAAAATATGAAAATAGAGAGTCATAATACAATGTATTAATATGTAAATACATGCAAATAGAATGCATCTCATGTTTATCTTGAAGAGCAATTTTTCTGATATTTACACACACTATTTCATTTCTCTGCATACCTGTTCATTGGTTAACCTATGACTCTTAGCACTCGTTATACGCTCATCCCCTCAACATAATAACCCCGACCCATCGTTTCTTTGGGTGACAATCGTTACCAATCTGACATCGCCTTGAATCAAAGGATTAAGAGTGGATGAGACACAAGTCGCTGAAAAATGAGACAACCCTGCCATCTCAATCTATTATTGTCTTAGAAACAAAGGATTACGAGTGAGAGAGCCATGAATCACCGGAAAATGTAGCAACAACTACAATTATCTAAGTAATGTTGGGATCATTGCAGGTGGAAACAACATGTATTGTCACTAAGAGATAACATTAGTGAAATAACATCACAATATTCATCCCCGGGGTTGTTTAACGAATTAAATGTCAATGACCATGTGAGCTCAATGCTTAACATATTGTGAAACGTACGCCTGTATGATCTTTTTGGTCTTATTTATTCTTTTCTATATACACATGTGAATCAACTACAATGTTGTTGACGAACAAGCAATTAATTTATCTTTTCTAATGTTAAAGACAATGTTAAGATTTGAAGGGGATTAATGCATAATTTCAGAAAAGAACAGAAATCCATTAAAATTGAAGCAAAATCTTTTATCAAGAGTGCATTACATGCATTTTTTTCCTTTTCTTTCCCATGGTAGATAGTGTCAAGTGAGCTTTCCTGGAAAGACTTGGCCACCTCTTGACCTTCCTATGCTAACGCTGTCGAAGACAAATATTTGCAAACCATGACTGCTCTCTTGGCTGTACACCGTCTTTCCTTGTGAAAATCAAGGTGTTCCTTAAAGGGTAAATCAAAGAACCAGTTACCACATCCAGGAACACCCAACTTCTACATAATTGCACATCGACTTCCCTGACTGTTCACATTTAACAAACATTACTTGTATCTTTATTTGACCATTTTATATTCCCTTTGTTGCTGGATTAACTGTATGCATGAGAAACTATATTAGTTAGCAGTATATGATTACCTAAACATGTTTACATTTTAGATTTTCTCTGGGTATTTATTGTGAGGCAGTATAGCAAGGTCTAAAACACTTGCTACTTTTACCACCTATTTGAAACTATTTAGTAGTGAGAACTATTTATCATTTTATATGTTTATAGGTGCATTTGTTGTGAAATGGATCGAATGGATGATGTATTAGAGTTATTGAGTATTTTGACACATTCCATTGTTGATGGAATGGTAAACATCAACAGGGACACTTTTTTTGACATTAGAATTTGTTTGTAAAATGCATATGAAAATAATTTTTTTTTTTGCAACTAGAATCTTAGTTCTAGTGAGATGAGCATCAATAGAAGAGTTGCCATTTTACACTAGTTTTTGTTTAGAACAATCCTCTATTTGAGTTTGAAACATATTCCCATCAACAACTAGAACTAAGAAAATCAGTGAGGTTAATGTTGGTTCAGTGCCCAATGCAAGAGCAGAGTTGCATGCAGATGTAGAAATTTAGTCTGCACTTCCTAAGCTAATCATCAAACCTTGGAAAGAGCTTGTCAACAATAAGCGCATAACCAATCTTGCATGTTACAAGGGTGTATCCTTTCATATACTAGATTACTCAAAGCCCATCAAGTTTCAAAGTGTTGGATTTCTTTATGATGATTCATCTTCACTTATTCTAGATCCCACTCCTCTTCCGCAACAATGCCACAAATTGTCAAATGGAAACACTATAATCGAGTTGGCCATTGAAAGATCACTGTTTTTATCTTCACCCATGTGAGCATTGTCATAAAAATATTCATCATTCAAACAAATGATTCAGAAAAAAACCTCTTGCAAGAGCAATTTTTCACCTTGGATGGATTACTTCTTTGCAATGGGCTTCAACAACCAAAAAGATATTTCAGTCATATCACAACATTTGTTCTCGAGTATTGAAATGTCTTGCAATTGAGTTTTCTTCATCTTCTCACCTTGTATCTGAAAGAGGGGGAATTGATGGTCATCTACAATCTTCAAAGATACCTCAATCGAGCCTGAGTCACAACCCGAGCCTGCTTCCTGAACCTAGAATTAGAGTTATCCATACCCAGATTAAGAGTTGTAGCTAAAGACAAAGCAATGCCCTATGAGCATACCTTTGGTTGTTGGTCTTTCTTAAACCACCACAAGTTGAGACAACAATGGTCTCCATTTTCAAAGAATTAGGGAGCACTTTCACTAGTATAAGACTTCTAATTCTAGTGAAATTCAAAATTGTTCCAGGAACTGCATCAAACATTTCGGGTAGAGACCTCAATGGTCTCCCTTTTCAGAACATTAGAGAGCACTTCCTCTAGCAGAAAACTTTAGCTTCTAGCCATATTTGGAACTGTTCTAGGAACCACATCAAGCATTCCAGGTTGATACCTCAATGGTATTCCTTTCTAGAACATTACGGAGCAATTCCTCTAGCAAAAGACTTTAGCTTCTAGTCAGATTTGAAATTGTTCTAGGAACTGCACCAAGTGTTCTAGTGATGGTGGTCAGCCTTAAACCACCACCGGTTGAGACCTCGAGTTCTCCCATCTTATACCATCATTTCAGAGAGCACAGTCAACCAAATGTTGCCATAATTTTTTTTCATTTTTTATATTTCATGTCTCTTCTTGGACTCATATATACCCCTTCGGATTAAGGGGGGTATGTTGGACATCTAATTCGCTAAGAGTTATGGTGTGGAATATGAACATTCATTAGAGTCGAAGAGACCACTCAGAATATGAAAATCAAGGGTCATAAGGCAATATATTAATATGTGAATATTTGTGAGTAGAATTTATCTCACGTTTATCTTAATCTTGTTTATCGTTTGAGTTTTTAACAATTATATTACATTTTTTGTGTTCCTTTGGGATCATTTTTCTTGTCTAAGGCAGTCTTAAATGTGTTGGTGTTATGACTTGTCTAGCCTTTTAATTCCTATAGTTTAATATAATCATGTGACATTGATATCCACTCATATGGCTCTCAAATTATTGCGTAGGTCACTCTCTATCCTTGAGGACGCCTTTCTCGCATTCTCAAGGTCATTCAATACAATCCCTCCTATTATGATCCCTTTTTCAAATGAATTATATTTTCACTTGTTTCCCTTGTCTCTTCTTCCTCATTACCTCCCTATATATTGTTAATGGTTTCTCTTCTTATTGTCACCTACGCATCACAACAGTAAGGGTTGTAGGTTTTTAGCATAAATCAATTAAATAAACCATCCAAAATGGTCGATTTGGATGACTCAATATGATTCTAGAGTGCATTGGAAGGAACAAACCTGTACAAATTGGCCAAGTGGTTAAAGACCTATTTTGAACCACATTAATTGAAAAGCATGTGAAAAAGAGTTGAGAAGCCAATTGTTTTTAGGGCCACTAGTTTCTATATTGGATGCCCCCAACAACCATTCCAAGGATGGTGCAATGATGACAGTTGAATTTGCAAAATGAATTTATCGCCTTGTTGAAGATTAAACAATGGATGTTGAGTAGTTTGGAAGGATTTGTATTGCGCTGCATTGGACCACCTTTACAGGACCATATGACTTGCTTAATTGAGCTTTGGGTTCTAACCAAGATTCAAGATGAAGATGCTTATGGGGAAATAGATTATAGGTTAATGTTTCACACATTTGGTAGTGAATTTATGGTTTCTAATGCTAGTGGCCTATTTGTTGCTCCAAGAAAAACTTTGAATGTTGCACTTAGCTTCCTATTTGTTGAAGCTAAGTTTGACCCTTGTTAAAACATATACGTTCATCGGTAAAATACTCAATTTGTGATTTACACCCTTCATTGGGGGACCTTCCAATTTGCAATATTTTCTATTGTATTCATTTCTATAAGTTTATATGAAGTTTTGGTTTTCTATCTAAGATTGAGTAAAGCAAGAGACATAAATAACATATTATTATAAAGAGTGAATTGAATAAATGGTATTGAAACCAAATTGTACACAAATCATCCCCAAGGATTAGCTTAGTTGGTCGAGTCCCTATTGTTCAAGCACATTTGTTATTGAGAGGTCACCTATTTAATTCTTTCGACACTCTTAGGGTTAGGCTTTGTGGTTGAGCCAACATGAAGTGATCCCTTTTGGTAGATATCCATGGTACAATATAATGTGGACGTAGTGGAAGTGATCTTCGGGGACCACGAAATACATAGAAAAAAATTAGGTATTGAAACCAAATTTTACATAAATTAAAACTATGATTAGTTTGTGATTTTATGCCTTTCGTGAAAACATAGTAAAGCCATAGTTAATAATAAATATCCCAATCCTATCCTTGTTCCAAAACCAGCTAGCAAATCATAAGATGGTGTGAATATGATGCGGAAATATTTCATTTGCCTACTTTAATGGCAAAGCATCCATGAGCATCCATCCATGCTTTTTTTAATCAATTTTTCTCAATGCTCCCCTCCTTTCCTTGTTATAAGACAACTTTCTTACAAAAATAGAACCTATGATTGATTTGAGGGGGGATTATCCTTTCACTAATTGATACCCTTGGCTCATGTAAAAGGGCATATGGAAAATAAATAACATGAGTTGAGGAATGAGTGTGGGGATAGATCAAAAGATTTAGGTAGTGGGATTTTATTCATGTCACCTATCCCTTTTGAATTTCACAAAGATTGGGTTGGGTGTAAACATTATAGTGTCAACACAGTTGATTTGTGGGAAGGTCGTCATGTTTCGTGAAATCCTTCATTGGTTTGGTTATCTACCCTACCAATAAATTTTGTTAGATCGCGATAAAAAGAGATGTTAGCAAAGGAGGGACAAATTAGTGGGATATGGGAGAGAATATGAGCTAGGGAGGGGATGAATTATGTATAGTTCTTGAGTATTAAACATTAGACAATATGCATTTATATTGGATGGTATATACTAGATATATGATGTTTCTAGATGTGGTTGTAGTTAAGATTTGTTACTTACTTGGTGTACCTAATAGATGTGAGGATATATTTGATTACATTGATAGACATGTCTATTTCAGAATAGACCTTGCAAAATTTTAATTTAATTATTAGTTATTATTAGATGGATGGTCAAGATTTAACTTCCGTGGAATATGCCAACATATTCATAATAGTATTCACAGATCAAGGGTTAATATTTATCTCCAAGTTAGTTATCATCTTTTAATGTATTTATCTCATATTTAATTAATTAAAGAAAACATCATATCAACATGTGTCATGCTGGGCATGCGGTATTGATAAGCAATGGTATTGACCCATGGTACTCTAGCAAAAACTATTTAAAAGTTAAGAATTTTCATGGTGGAGTCTGTTAGGTTTGTTAGTTAGTTACCTGGTGTACCTAATAGATGTGAGGATATATTTGATTACGCAGATATATGTCTATTTTAGAATAGGCCTTCAAAAATTTTAATTTAATCGTCAATGATTATTAGATGGATAGTAAAGATTTAACCTCCATGGAACATGCCAACATATTCATAATTACGTCGTAAGGCGTTTCCCTTTGAAATAAATTGCCCCAGCCGCCGCCGTGTCCTATTGTTGACCGTAGATTTGTGGTGTTAGACGATTGAATGAATTGTGATCGTTGATCCAACACTGATCCAAAACTGAACGGTTAATGAGGAAGCGGGACGGATGCACTGCCAGCGAGCTATTCGTTTCGCAGCTAACATGTGCTTGGCTCGCACTACCAACAAGGGCTCTCGAGCTCTGAACCTCCGCCTCATGTGAAAAACAAATATCATCACGATGATGAAGCAGAAGAAATCCTCCCTCATAACGTTGGTGAGAAAAATGAAATCGACATCTTTCCATAGAAAATGTTGTAACTTCTCAGGTAGGAGCGGGAGCGGTCGAGGCCTTGAAATGCGAAGTTATAAGTCTTGAATTCCTGCAGCGATGGCAAAACAGGTATTCTAGCTCTATTCCTTCAAGGCTTTTTATGGTTTGTTTTATGTATTTTGGATTTTTTAGGGTTTCCGCGGAAGAACAAGCGAGTTTCTGGAGTGGAGAAGATTTTGGTTTATTGAGCTCTTTCAGATTCATGTCGTTTTATGGTAGCTGAAAGATTCTATTGAAGGATCCTCTGTCAATACACCTCATATGTTCTTTGATACACATAATAATTTATGCAAGGCCAAACAAAAAGTTTGTTCTTCTTCGAAGAACTTGGAAAAAAATTCAAAAATATCTTTAGAATTAAGCCTAGGCAGCGGTGATTTGAATGATTTGCAGACCTGTGACCTCAAAAACCAATTTGGACTCCATTATGACAAAGTCAATAAAGAAAGTAGTTGCATAGGAGCAGAAACTTCAGACCATCTTAAAAAGGGGTCAAAATGGGCTGAGTTTGTAGTAAGTACAAGCGAAAACAGTAATGACTTGGATCCTCCTACTTATTCTGAAACCTCTTCCCCTGCTCAAGGATCCGATGCTCGGGTTTTTCCCTGTAATATCTGTCAAAGAAAATTCTACAGTTCTCAAGCATTAGGAGGTCATCAAAATGCCCATAAGCGTGAGAGAACTTTGGCTAGAAGGGCACAGAGAATGGGGTCTTTTGCACAAAGATATTCAAGCATGGCATCACTTCCACTCCACGATTCCTCGGAAACAAGTTGGACGCCCAGTCGGTTTTTAGGGATAAAAGCACATTCTTTGATTCACAAACCTTTCCCTGAAGGTGATAATCTGCCGCAGGGGCATCATGGTTGGTCAATGGTTAGATTCATGGAAAATCAGATTAGTGGGAAACATGCCGCAGATGAGCTTTCTAGCAGAGCTATTAGTAGAGGGGTAGCCAGGTTTGATAATAATTACTTTGGTTTAGCTGTTGGCGGGAGGGTGTTGGGAAGCCCTCTTGTTTTTTTAGAGGAGGGCACCAATTTTAGCTTGCCGGGTAGTTTCAAAAGTCAGAAAGGAGAAGCTGATCATATTTTCCAACCAAAACAAAACCTGTCGGCTCACGACAATTCTAATGGTATTACATTACAAAACTATGTCGCTGATACGACATCACTGTCTTGCAAGGATATCTCCAATCCTGATTTAACTCTTCGGCTTTAATACGTTGGCTAATCAGACATACAGTTTGAAGACTAAAGTGTTGTGGGAGGGCTGGTTAAAGGCCTATGCATGGAGAAAGAACAGGCTAAAATTTCTAGGACGACAAGATATATAGATGCTTATGAATTGTCTAATTTGATTCTCGGTTTTCTACTATCATTCGAGGGGCATCCTTGCCCATAGCTTTATGTTGAGCAACATCAAACCTTTCTGATCCTTGCAGGTGATCTTCTTTCAGCGTAGGAAGTGCAATTTTCCTGAAGAGCTCATTGGACAGTTGAGTAGATCCCATGTATATTAATGAATGCTGCTGCTTGCAGAATAACTTAAAGTGGCTGGAAGGGTTTGTTCTATTTTATTTTCTGCCTTTTATTACTCTATGGCTTTCTTTTCAACTTGACTGGCTGAATGTTCACAGTTTATTGTTGCAGCCCTGTAAAGTCGTTCTTCAAATTAGAGCTGCGTTCAAGTGGTAGAAAAATTAGGTAAGTTGAACTCCCATCTTCGCAACTTTGCATTTTATTCTCTTAACGGATTCTCTCAAATCTAAAATAAATTTGATAAGATTGAATAGAATTTCTACCATCTTCTACGACCTGGCCTAGTAAGTTTAAAATATATGGTATTGTCAAAGTTGATTTGCTGGATCAATGATCTCCTCGCCAGGGTTGAAGTCTTCCAGTGATGTGCTTGTCCTGGCAAGCATTTAGTCCAAAGAAATGGGAAGAGTCCCCAATCATGTCTGCTCACAAAATTAGAAGCTCTCATTAAAGCTATTTGTTCTTTCTAATTTCCTTTTACCTTATCTCACCTGTCATCTATTTGTTTAGCGATACTAACTTAGTCTCATGACATGAGGAATAAATTTTTGGTTTCATGTTAATTTATAGTTTATATAAAATCAAATTAAATTCATTTAAATTGCAGATTTAGTGTTAATAAATTTTGAATTTCTTCTTAACAAGGATCAAATCCTTTGAAATGCAATCCTTTGACTATGTTAATGCATCTTGACTCTTCATTGCCTCTACACTGGTTATTATTATTTTATATAAAGTAATATTATTTTTAAAACACAAATAAAGCTAAAAAGTCCCATTTGGCATGAGTTTTATAATCACTTGTGATGACGGAAGAAAACAAAATGATTCTAAAAAATAAATTTAAGAAGAAAACAAAGGTCTTGTATGTGACAATATTCTTCATAGTGGGCCCAGATTTGATAAGTGTTTACTGGTTAGACCCTCAATAATCTGGGGTGTAGAATGGCCAAAAGCTATTTTTGGTCCCTTGTTAGTTTGGCTTGTAGGATTCACGTTAGACTGTTTGGTCCTTAATTAGTAGACAAAGTTTCCATGATGCCAACTTTATTAGGATCTTGTTAATAATAAAAACAAGATATTCCAATGTGTTGGTGCCTTGAGCTAGTCTTTTTTTCTCCAGTTGTCTTACGAATGGCTAGCTCAGGATTTGCCCAAGACTTTTAATTTTTTTAAACAATGGGGATTTGAGTTTAGACTTTAGTACTTTTATCAAACGGGGTTCTTGATTTTGTCATGGTTCTTTTGCATGTTTGGAGTTGCAAGCTCATGTTAAAGCTATTAATCTCAATGCAAGGTATGGGTATATATGTAATATTGGGATAGGATCTCCGATCATCCATTCTATTATTCTATCGCTATGCTCAAATATTGGTAGATGGGTTTATTTATAAAAAAGCAGTTAACCATAACAAGCCCTTTTAATAGAAGCCAAACGCCTTTTTCCAATATTCTATGCCACTCTGAAGCTTGTATTTGTGGGTGAACAGTGAAAACGTTGTTGTTAGTATTGTCATTGTTATCAACTAATGGGACATCTCTGATACAAATTCCTTGTATTGTTTTCATAGACTGAGAGAGCTTTTCTAAAGCAACCAAAAGTCTTTCTCAGGTAATCATATTGTAGTATTATTTGATTTTATTTCATGTTTAGAATCTTTTGATTTGCTTCTCTTTTGATCCTTAATTTATATTGTTGCAGTTCTAAGAAGTCTGGGAAGGGGAAATGTCCTGGAAAAGGTGGCAACAGGTTTTGGAAGAATGTGGGTCTTGGCTTCAATACCCCCAAAGAAGCTATTCAAGGTATGGTGATTAAATTCTGGGCAGATTTGATTATTGCGATATATTTTGTTTGTATATATTATTGTGCATTTAATTGTTGTTTCTATTAAATTATCCATTTGAATGCCAAAATGCTTCCTTATAGCAAGGTTGCACGAGTAAGAAGACACACCAGGTATAGAAATGGTGTAGTTGTTATGAATTCCCAAAATATTGTTTGTTAGTATGGGGGTATGGTTGAATGAACTCATAATGGTTGAGATCATATCTGCTCTACTAACAACATATATTGGGAACTCGATGGGACAAGAATGCTTGATTGTGTTAACGAACATAAGCTGCATGTCACCTGCAAGCAAGGAAATTACCATGATTCCACCCATAAGACTGAAAATTATCACTGTCTGGAAAGCAGGGATCCTGGTGCCATTTGAAATGTCTTTGTGCTTGCCAATTTAAATGTAACTTACTTGATCCATGTGTATGGGACTCTGGAGAAAATTCTAACACTGCCTTTTAGTTGTTTCCCATAAATACATTTGAGGTTGAAATACATTTTAAGTCTTCATATTTAAGACTAAAAATTGACTCCATCATGATAAAAACACAATTAAACTTGTAAACAAGAGCCCTTTATAATTTAGTATGGTTTGGAACAGACTTCTCATGCCCAATACGTGCATCAATCACTTACCAGGCTCACACTATGCTGTAGATCTTCAACTATCAATCCATATGAATTAATTGAATGTAGAATCACATTTCTTTCTTATTGTTTACCAGAATATATAGTGTCTGTGAAGTCAGGGAAGTAGCTGTTGTGATTCAAAAATAGCTATATGATGAATCATCCAAATTGATACATAAAAAGCCTTTTTGTAGGATGTTTTGAATTCTTTGAACACATGTTCTGTAGGTCTCTGTAGCTGAAGAGCCCCAGTTTAGTAAGAACGTTCGTGGTAAAAGTAGCATGCCAGGTATGCAAGTGCTTTTTGAGTACCAAATTCTAATAGCATAAGTAATGATGCAACAGTCTTGTCTAAAGCTTTTACAATATATCTTGTGTTCTAAGGCACCTTTTGAGCATTTTCAAAGAAGATAGGAACTCTCTTCATCATAGGTTTGCCGACAAAACCAAATTGCAACAGTTTTATCTTTTACGTTTACAATATATCTTGTGTTCTAAGACACCTTTTGAGCATTTTCAAAGAAAGTAGGAACTCCCTCCATCATAGGTTTGCCAACAGAACCAACTTCTACTATATGGTCAATCAGTGCCAAGGCAATTAATTAAATTCACTACCAGCAGGGAACTTAGCAAGAAATCATCAACTGCAAAGATAACCCCATGCTTGCCCCGTATCAGCTGTGGCCAACAAACAATCATTCCAGATGCAGGAAAATCATCTGTGGGGTTACTGTCATAAAAATAATACGGACTCGGTTTTCACTTTTAATTATTTCTTTACAGAGAAAGATGGTATTCTTTACAGACTCGCTTTTTGCTTTTAATTATTTCTTTACAGAGAAAGATGGTATTCTTTACAGACTCTGTTTTGCATATCCGATCTTACCTAAAAGATTCAAAGCTTTGGAACTAATTTCAAGAAGCTATGATACTCAGTGCTGAGAGGCAGTTGAATGATCATTGCCCTACTGTTTTTATTTTTAATATTATCTATATGCACTGATTAATTTTTTTCTTTTTCCTTCATCGTTAACATATGATAATAAAAGCCAAAATTAAGAATCTTAAGAATAATCAAGATGTCATTCTTATGATTAGTTTTCGTTTTTTCTTGATTCTGATACATGAACTAGAAGTTGTGCAATCATCTTGGTTTTATTTATTTATTTATTATTTTAATTTATCTATAATTTTTATTTTTGCCTTTTGGTTTCCACTGATTCGTGCAAATATTTTCTGGTTGGTGCATATTATTTTATATTGCTGCAGTCTTTCTCAACTAGATTGTCAATACACACATTTGTCCGTTATATGTTTTTGGGTCTTTCTCCACTGGATTGTGTGAACTAGGTTTTCTTGGTTTTTATGTAGGGACCTACATCGACAAGAAGTGCCCATTCACTGGTATTGTTTCAATAAGAGGTCGTATATTAGTTGGAACATGTTACAGTGCTAAAATGACACGGACAATTATTGTCCGTAGGAACTATCTCCATTTTGTCAAGAAATATTAGAGGTAACTAGAGAACATTATAGTGAATTGCAATTATATTTCTATATAGTTCCATTTTAGTAGTAATTTTTGAATGTCTGCATACTTAACAGATATGAAAAGAGACATTCGAACATACCAACCCATATTTCACCCTGTTTCCGTATCAAAGAAGGGGATCATGTTAATATTGGGCAATGCAAGTAAATCTATTTATGGGAATATCCACTAAAACCTGTGACTCTTTTTTGTGTTTTTATTGGTTGTTAACATTTTATATGATTTGCTTGTATCAGGCCCTTGTCCAAGACTGTAAGGTTTAATGTTCTGAAGGTGATTCCTGCGGGTTCTAACAGTGGTTCTGCAAAGAAAGCCTTCACTGCAATATGAATCCGTTTTTTTTTCTTCCATTAAATGTGATAGAGTGGGCTTCGACAGAGTTGAGGGTTATTTACTATTTTATCATTTGGTCAAAATTAATTTTTTTAGTTTAATCCTTCTTTTGGTTACTGTGTTGAATTTTGAAAAAGATGTACGACGCATGTTTACTCTTTGGTAGTTGAAAGTCCACCGTTCTTGGATACTTTTGTTTTGGTTTTAGCATCCAGTAAACCTTTGAAGGCATATTCTTCGAATATATATATATAATATATATATATATTATTATTATATATATAATATAGTATATATATATATATATATTATATAAAGACTAATTCTATTAAGATTAGAAAAGTATAGTATAATCAAGCTTGCATGCAAGCGAAGCAGAAAAGCAAGGGAGCCGAAGGTGAAAGGCTCTCCACCTTGCTCCATAGAGACAAACAAGGAAATGGCTATAGAAAACACGGGAATACAAAAAACTAGAACTAAGCAGATAGATCTACCCTGAGAGGGCAGTTACTGCCACACAACATTTTTTGCCTTTTGTCTTGCTTACTTTGACCCATCTAGTGGAGTTTGGCTGAGCCGTAACAAGTTGAAGACTATTCTGCCCTGGCGGTGGAATATCCTTATCAGAGTCTAAGGACAAAGATAAATGAGAATGTTTCTGAGAGATCTGAGGGGCGGAGGGGTTTTCCGGACCGACCGAGGGAGCGTCCAGCGGAATCTCAACATTCTGCCCATCTGCTACAATTTCCTCATCCGAACTAGAGGAATCTGTAACGTCCATAGGAAGGGGAGGCACACATGGATTCTAGCTTTTGGATTTGGGTTTGCGATTCAGATTCTTCTTTTTGTCGAGGAACTGGGTACAGGAACTCTGGAGGTGCCCCGTTTGATGACAATGGCGACAACATAAGGCTATATTCTCGTAATCCAAGGTTTGAGTCCAGTGGAAATCTCCAAACTTGAGATTAATCTGATCCGACAATCCTTCGCTAATATCTATTTCTGCACAAATTCTGCCGTAGGTGTAGAGTCCATTTTCCTTTCATGAAGAATCTACAGCCATGTAGCGTCCTAAAGTGTCTGCAATGGCTAAGAAGACAAAGATATGACATAGATGCACCGGAAGATTCAGGATCCTGACCCAAATGGGAATCTTGGTGATGACAGCTGTAGAAGGGTCGAAGTCTGGAAACCAAGGGGTGAGAAAAAGCCCAGCTGAGCCCCAAAACTAGGGGCCTCCTGTTAAGGCCTTCTGGTAATCTTCATTTAAGTCAAAAGCCACAATGAAGAATCCTTTTGAACAAAAGTAGATATTGCTTTTTTTAGTCCAATTGGTATGGATCCATTGGTATAGATGTGATGTGTAAGGCTAGAGGCCATTAAATCTGCATATGAGTGCGGATTCTGCAAAAAGCTGATAGTGATCATCAATCCCAGGATGAGAGAGATTGATGGAAGGAATTTCCTCTGATTTGTCTACCAAAAATGGCTTTTGGAGCCCCAGATGGTTGGGCTGCTTTCGCATAAGGCTGCAGTTGGGTAGCGTCTTTGCGGACTGCATCTTTATAAGAGAAAGAAGGGGCAGAGGAGGTCTGCCTAAAGGAACCACCTCTTAAAAAAAAGGTAGCCACAATAGAAGTGTCCTTATGAATGCCGTAAGAGGGGAGAGGAAGGGGATTCATAATTTTCTTACCCTTATATAGCAATCTGAGGTAAGAGGAGGGGATCCCTAGCCAACGTTCAAGTTTTTGCAAAAGATCCTGCACGAGATTTGTTGCGCGTACCCATTGCATTGTCGTTTTTCCCAAGAGATTGACTTGGATCTGAAATGCATGTGTTTCTTCAGGCAGATCTGGCTGGTTCAAGAGAGGAAGCTGCTTCCAACCAACAACAGACAGATCCAAGTCCAGATTCGTCAGTCTTTGAGCATTGACCAGAGCTGGATGAGGGGCACAGATGAAGTCGATGTGTAATGCCTTTCTTGGTACCTTTACAGGTCTATCGATCTGATTCGGGAAGCCGATCCGTCGGGACAAGGAGCCAACTTCCCGCATATTGCCAACTGTCCGTGAGTCGGAGTGGAGATCATGAGGCTCCGAGAATCTAAAAGAACAAAGTATTTTAGTCCTGGCCCCTGCTACCTGGCTCCAACAAGTCTGCAGTGGCAAGGGGGACCCTGGCCTGTGAAAGGGAGGGCTTTGAATCAGACAGAACACAATCACAGCAGTTGTGGAAGCCATGTGGAGGACGAAGAGAACGCCTTCTAGGAAGGCGGGAGTTTGAAACAGGGAGACGAGCCGACCTGTCAGTCGCCCAGCAAAACCAATGTTAGGTCCGCAGCGTGAGAAAGAAAACACCAGTAATATTTCCCCCCTGTCAGTTTGATAAAGATATGTATCAGATTTTTATCCATGCAAAGTGGATCGTTCTTTGTAAGGCCTCGATCAGATGGATTGGGCTATTCCTCTGTGACCCTAGATGCGTCATATAGTTTTGCCTCTTGTCTACGCCTTGGTCTCTCCGGATCTGGCATATAGGGGGTGTTATCCAGAGATCCATCTATTCTGGAAATAGTATGTATCTGTGGCAGGAAAAACTGGGTCTTCGAGCTCATGGCCGCTACATCCATCTTCCATTCATTGGCATGAACTCCCGCCTGTTCAATAGAGTGCTAAAAAGCCTCAGGTAGCACAACACATAATCTCCCCCTCGCTGACTGAATCAGTCGCACTGCCTCTCTTGCGTCCTCTATGACTGGCTGATCTGTTCGGTTACCCTGATGAAAGAGGAGAAGGCATCCAAGCATCGATCTTCTGTGGGGGGTTCCTGCGCAACCCCCTTCTCCGGTGTGCACTGCGGCGGCAACATGGAAACCTGGAGCAGAAACCCTAGCCATCGTTTTTCCTCCAATAGCCAAATATGACGATGTCATATTTATTTTATTATATATGGCAAGGAGTTTCGCTTTTAATTATTTCTTTAGGAGGTGACATTCGTGTGCTTTAAGCTGTTGACTTGGTGATAATAAATATTGCTATCTAATGATCAATACACCTAACTTTCTCAGCATAACTTTGAATTTATGAAGGTGCCTAAGACAATCTAGTTATATGTGATGGTTGCCAATAGTATTTCATGTTAAGATGTTGAAATTTAATTCACACAAGAGGTTTGTAATGTGTGTGGATTTTAAACTATAGGAGCTACAAAGAAGGATTCTTGCTGAGTTTTTTGTACTGATCGAATATCAAGGGTTCTAGGCGTTGTGAATCCTCGTTATTATTTTGATACTTATTCCATTTTCTATATCACTGGATGCAACTGTCTAGGCTTATTTTGGGGGCTTATGCGAAGTAAAGTTTACGGGCATTCAAGGGTCAAGGGTCCTTTCGGATTCTTTACTAGGCCACTTTAATACAATAATCTCTTATTCTCGGATGAAAAAAGAAACCATACAAGCAATTTTAGCAAATGCCCAAAATTTTTGAGATGATTGAAAGATGACTGAAAATAATGAAACAGTCATGCCCTGCGATTTTACTATATTTAGCTGATGTGTGTTGATGAGGTGTTGTGCAATTAAATCCAGTTAGTATCAGTATGCATGGCCGTGTGAGAGAATCTTACAAAGGGGATGGGGGGTTCTGATATCCAAATTTGATGTCTAATAATGTGTTAAATTAGATTATTTCTATAATTACCAAATTAAGATGATTGATATAATTGAATTATTAAAGCATCGAATATGTCTTATAAAGAAATTATTTCATATTGTTGTGTATAAAGAAACTTTTGTGATTGAAATTCTTTACTTTGTATAGATTATTTTAACTCGTGATTAATCAAAGGGCAAATCGTTTTGGATTCTTGTGATGGAATCAAAATATGATTGTATAGTCATTATATTCTAGGCTATTTTGGTAAGAGGGAATTGTTTTGGTAATTTGTTATGGCATCATGTATATATATTATATATGATAATACTCTTTTATTGACTGTTTGCCTCGATACTTAATTATCGACCAGGGAATCATAATAAGTAGAGCTGATGCACTATATGTGCTGAAAATGGATAAGTTCTGTTGTTTGCTGCACTATTGTTTAGATAGTGAGTATTACAAACTAACACTTCATTTTACAAACTGTGATTCATATCGCCACATAATTAATGAAAAAATGGTAATTTGTTATGGCATCATGTATATATTTATATATGATAATACTCTTTTGTTGAGTGTTTGCCTCGATACTTAATTATTGACCAGAGAATCATAATAAGTAGAGTTGATGCACTATATGTGTTAACAATAGATAAGTTCTGTTGTCTGCTGCACTATGGTCTAGATAGTAAGTATTACAAACTAACACTTCATTCTACAATCTGTAATTCATTTTGTCACAGAATTAATGAAAAACTGGTAATTTGTTATGGCATCATGTATATATATTATATATGATAATACTCTTTTATTGAGTGTTTTCCTTGATACTTAATTATCGACCCGGGAATCATAATAAGTAGCGCTGATGCACTATATGTGCTGACAATAAATAAGTTTTGTTGTTTGCTGCACTATGGTCTAGATAGTGAGTATTACAAACTAACACTTCATTCTACAAACTGTAATTCATTTTGTCACACAATTAATGAAAAACCAGACAATGCTAAAGTACCGCAATTGAATATTCTAAATCAGGGAACAAGTTCCTCCATTTATAGGCTCATGAAATAACAAGATGGATCTAACTTTGTTTCTTGTTACTCTTAATCAATTCAATGCATTTAAACAAGACAATCAAATTCATTACAGGAAATATGAGTCTTCACTAGTGGCGCATGTAGGTGAATGGTGAGATCTCAAATTTTATCTGACGTGTACTTCAAACAATTAATCATTAAATCTATAGCACAAATACAATTTGAACTACGAAAGCATCACTCGTAAATAAAACTGGAAAGACTAAACTATTTAATAACTTAAACAAAGGGAAAACTTGCCTTATGGCTTCGGTGGGCCCTTGTTGATCTACTAGGTAAGCTAAATCCTTACAGCACTAAGAAGTAAAATAACACATTGATCTTAGCAATTGCTGTTCATATTATTAATGAGAAAAAAGATTACAATATCAACATTACAAATCTCCATTTATAGGCTCATGAAATAACAAGATGGATCTAACTTCGTTTCTTGTTACTCTTAATCAATTCAATGCATTTAAACAAGAGAATCAAAATTAGTACAGGAAATATGAGTCTTCATTAGTGGCGCATGTAGGTGAATGGTGAGATCTCAAATTTTATCTGACGTGTACTTCAAATAATTAATCATTAAATCTATAGCACAAATACAATTTGAACTACGAAAGCATCACTCATAAAATAAAACTGGAAAGACTAAACTATTTAATAACTTAAACAAAGGGAAAACTTGCCTTGATGGCTTCGGTGGGCCCTTGCCGATCTACTAGGTAAGCTAAAGACTTACAGCGCTAAGAAGTAAAATAACACATTGATCTTAACAATTGCTATCATATTATTAATGAAAAAAAAGGATTACAATATCAGCGTTACAAATCTCCATTTATAGGCTCATGAAACAACAAAATGGATCTAACTTCGCTTCCTATTACTCTTAATCAATTCAATGCATTTAAACAAGACAATCAAAATTAGTACAGGAAATATAAGTCTTCACTAGTGGCGCATGTAGGTGAATGGTGAGATCTCAAATTTTATCTGACATGTACTTCAAACAATTAATCATTAAATCTATAGCACAAATACAATTTGAACTACAAAAGCATCACTCATAAAATAAAACTGGAAAGACTAAAATATTTAATAACTTAAACAAAGGGAAAACTTGCCTTGATGGCTTCGGTGGGCCCTTGCCAATCTACTACGTAAGCTAAAGACTTACAGCGTTAAGAAGTAAAATAACACATTGATCTTAAAATTGTTGTTCATATTGTTAATGAAAAAAAGGATTACAATATCAACATTACAAATCTCAGAGTGCTTTGTTTCCAACCTAATCTCCCTTCTTGGATCTCTCTGAAGACTAAGAGATTAACTATTAACCATTCAAGAAAGATTTTGATTAACCTAATTGTTTGACATACCTCTCTTTTATAAAGAAGAGGGTCGTTATGATAATATGTGTAATGAAAATGAAAATACATTTGTAACTTTGTCCTCATGACACGAAGTGCATGAGGAGGAAGTGGATCTTCGGTAACCAAGTAAATGAGATGTCTTCAACAACTTCATTGGTTCCATAATGGATTGTTTGCTAAAGCACTAAGTCTGAAGATGAAGTATGGTACTGGAATCAGACAATAGACAATGGAATACAGGTACCAACATCGAACAAAGAATATGAGTACTGGAGTTAAAATGATAGAACAATTGGAGCAGTTGGTACAAGAATCACACTGTGGAGAAATTTGGTTACTAGAATCGAACAATGGAATGGTTGTGATGAGCGCATTAGCCAAAAGCTCGGGTGATGGGTCAAGTGTTGGATGAGTGCATGCGTAGTGAGAAAGATCATTGAGAACACAACTATTGTTCGAGTACTAGATAGGTGCGTAGGTGGTTGACGAGTGAAAGATTGTCGAATGAGTATTGGACGAAATACCAGATCGTTGAGCTTGCCGAGTACTAGAACGCTGAACTAGCTGAGTACCAAAATACTGAATTGATAGAGTATCAAAATGCTAAACGAATCTGAAAGAGTAGAAAATCTAGAGATCTATGAGAACCAGAGAAATTAGAGTAAAAGATCAAATAATGATATTTTTACTAATTAAGAAAACATAGAAATTGCATTTTGAATAAGTTATTGTAGCATATGCCACTAATCAATGCCAACGGCATGTCCATGTTTATTTCAAAATGATTTTATGTATCTAACATCATCACAATATAATCTGAAAGATAACCCATCGATCATAACAAACAATAGTAGCTAGATTCTTTTAATGTCTTAAAAAAACCAATGGATGCAACTTTGCGAGAGAAAAATGGCATTGCCACAGTAATATAAATCATAGCAGAGATCTTCATTCATATATATATATAACGAGTATGTACTATAGAGATTTATTTATCTCAATGATAACTTGAGATTCTTATCCCATGCTGCATACGATTTTAGTGTATGTAAATGAAAAATTAATAGATCAATTTAATCTTAATTTTGACGGATTTGATTACCTATTCTTCCCCACTTTATGCTATTCTTCCCCACTCTATGCCTTACGGCGTTTCCTTTCAACATAAGGTGCAAATGCTAGTAGTATGCACAAATCAAGGGTTAATATCTATATCTATGTTAGTTATGATGTTTTAATGTATTTGTCTCATATTTAATTAATTAAAAAAAATGTCATATCAACACATGTCATACTGGGCATGTGTATTGATAAGCAATGGTATTGGCCTATTGGTATTGTAGCAAAAAATATTTAAAAGTTAAGAATTTCCATGGTGTAGAATATTGTTTAATTAATATATTAATTATTTTATAATTAATAAAAAATAATAAAAATTTAAAATAAAGTTATAATTTAGTAAATTTCTATGATGTTTAAAAATGTGGGCAATGTGAAATGTATTGTGGGGTAATTGTTTTGATGCTTATCGACATTTGCCAAACATTTAATTTATATGGTTGTGCTAGTAACTAATGCAATTGATTGAATCAGGAGGTGCTCTCCAACCCGGTATGGAAGAGATGTTGTCATGTCATGTAAAAATTAGCGTTTTCGAATTCTGGGTTTTGACAAAACATGGTTTTTCCCATCGTGTTCTTCTCTAAATCCATAAACTTCTAACGAATTTTCCCTTTCTTCCAAATAGAAGAATTTGGTTGGGGCTTTGAGTGCTATTTATCTCTGCTCTATCCACACCCAAAATGAGATTTGTAAAATTTATACTCTATATACTTGGTACTAGGTTTGATTTCGATTGGTGGTTTTCTCATATAACTCCAAGCTCAGGCCATGTTGTGTAACATTGATTATCTCAACAAATCCAAGGGTTGCTTTAAGCTAAAATCCAAACCTCCATGCCGTCAGTCATGTAACACTGATATATTCAACAAATATTAGCTAAGTTACCAATCCAAGGACAACAAACTAGGCAATCGAAGGAGGCCTATGGCATTGAGGGTTTTGAATTGAGGTCTACAACTTCTAGTCACATTATAGCAAGAATTCTTATGATTTTCACAATGATGATCCCTTAACAATGGTCCATACATAGTAGAAGAACTCCCGAAGTGTCATATTAGTTCACCAAATATGACAAAGAACAAAGAAGGTGGGAGATTGGTTCAGAAGCATCTGCCTAGAACCAAGTGGGAAACACTCACTCTGCATAGAGATATCCTCAAAGCCTTGCATGTCTCCTTGTGACGAATGAAGAAGTAACCCCTTGTAGAGACATCCTAAGGGATCATTCCAGATACAACTTCGATATGGCACATTTTGAATATACTCTAAAAAAGGTTTACACCTCAAGAGAGTTGATCCCTCTCAATGCTTGGCGGATTATGAGTTAAGACAGATCTAGGTTGGTAGATATAAGAATGATGATACTATTTCTATAATGTCACAATCTTCATGAGAGCATTCACAAAGGTTATTATGGGAAGGTTTGTACTCTAAATCATCACAAACCAAAAAGAAAACACATCCAAGATGCACTATTTATATCATGTTATGATCTCCATAAGCGCATTCACAAATATTCTATTTTGCATTAACAAGACCAAGAGGAAAACAAACTTATTCTCAACCATATAATGTATAAGGAACTTAGAATGAGTATACTATGATTTTATGAGTTTTCCTCATGATGATATGTGTGGCTTACCTAATATGGATTGTCATGATTATGCAATAAACATGATAAGTGGGAATTCATTGGATGTTAAAATAATGTATGAACTATATTATGAGTAGAAATTCATGAGACTCCTAACCACAATGATTACGACAACATGCATAAATTTTGTTATGTCAACTATGGGTAATTTCATATTGGAATATTATTATGCAAACATATAATGACATAGAGTGATTGCAAAAATAATGAGAAGATCCAAGATTTTTTGAGGGGTAGGATGTGAAAATGATTAAGACAACATAGAGTGATTTCAACTATTGGAAGAACCATTTGATAGAGTGGAGGACTATAACCAATAGGGAGGCAAGAAGTGATAGGTACCTAGAGGCAATGAGGTGCCTCATTTGTAGGATGAACCACACTAGGAAAATTCTTGCCATGTTATGCTTCCGAGTGAGAAGGGTTAAAGCATGTCCAACTTATTTTCTTCCTTGCATCTCCTTTGTCAAGAGATTGGTTTTTTTTTATTTACTATCTTACTCCCAAGTTATTGAATATTGGTTTATTTCACACAAGGACTATAGTAGACTTGATCTCATGGTGTGCTACATGTTAGAAAATCAGAAAGGTAGAAATATTTTCTTATATTGACAATTACTTGTGATATTATTATATTCTTATTAGATTTCTTTATGTTCCTTTTTATATTCTTCTCATCAATAAATCATCAAATAAAAAACGTGAAGATCAATGACACCAGAAGTAGGCACTCAGCCAAGGAAAAAACCACAATGAAGGGGAAAACACAGTCAAACTCTTCCACTAGTAGATTCAAATGAAATTGAGACAATCCAAGAAATTAGACTAGACCAAAAGACTTCCCTCACTCCACCAAGCTAACCTTCCAAGATGATTAACCAAACTTTAACAATGTCTTCCAGTCAAACAACTTCAACCCAACTACAACACAAAATTTTGGCCCTCCAAATTCCAAAATCTTGGCCCTATTGCAGATCTGAATTTTCGGCTCCCCTGTAGCAACCCAAAAACTCACATGTGTGGCAGAAAATAAAGAAATTTGGCCTTTTGCTTGCTTGACAAAAGTCTCCTTCTTCACTATGTTTTTCTCCTTCTCCTCAGGTATTTCACTCTTCCTTTTCTTCTCTAGCTACTGCAGATCAACTTGCTTGTCTTGTGTTCCAAATGAGGTTGAGTTGCTGCACATATATAGTGGTTTTTGGCTCCCAATTAGGATGACTTGTCTTCCTTGAGGCCGACTTGGTGGAGGAGGTCTATTTGACTCATTTTACATAAAAATAATTTTCTTTCTTGATATATGAAGCCCAAGAAGGGTCCATTACATGATGACAAGGACTAAGACTTATGACATAAACCCTAGAAGCCTACGATGGAGGCTTTGACCTAAAAAATAAAATAATAAAGCATGAAACCCATGCTAATAAATAATTTTTCTTTCTTTCTTTTGATAAATATATTACATCGTGACTCAAATACTGTAATGAAGACCGAAACTAGTTACATTCTTCTTTCTGCTCATGAGATTTACTAAATCACAAGTCTTAAACCTACTTTACTGCTCGGAAAAATTCAATTCATAATCTAGAGCACAAATCATAAACATAAAAGAAGAAATATCACGCATGCACAAAGATTTATCTAGGGGAAAGCAACTGCTCAAAACCCCTCCTATCTATTTTGCATTAATCAAAGAAAAGAGATGTAATACATATGCTTTCTCAAGCCTGAGCACAACCTGCAAGTGTATAGTCCATCTCTCTACCTAACTGACTGAATCTGGCCAACATTTAACCAAATCAAGCCCTCCAAGCCCATATTTCCTTGCACTATTCCTTGAGGAGTTAGCCCCTATTATTTAGGGATTTTTACCTTAACTGATTGCACAATCTATAAGGTTGGATATTTGATTGCATGCACCACCTGTACACATTGGAATAGTCTACAACTGATAGTACACTGCCTTGGAATTTCCCCAAATTGAATAAACTAAGTTAACTGAGTAACAAATTCCATGTCACCTTAGTTAACTACCTCCAAAATTTTTGTTGATGTGGAAATTAAAAATTTCTCTAATTTGACCAAGGCAAGGTCAAATTGAGATTTTATTGCTACATTTTTAACATTCCCTCTCAGCAAGAATGGAACTCAAACTTTCCTCTTTACAAGGCCTTTTTCAAAATGTCGGCATCTTGTTCCTCAGTCAGAATGTAATCTAGCAACATTACCTACCTCTACATAGTGTCGTAAATGGTGATACCAAATATATATATATATTTATATATTATATTAATTAATATATATATATTTATGATATATATATATATATATATAGGTATATATATATATTATATATATATATATATATTTATATATGCTTGGATCGATCATGAAATACATGATTTACAGAGAGCTTGATGCGACTCTGATTATCACAGTTGGATCCATCATCTGAAAAAACATTCCTACAAGCATATTTCTCATCCAGATCGCCTCACATGTTGCTTGACTTGCAACCATGTATTCTGCTTCGGTTGAGATGAGCGCCACATATATTTTCTTCCTACTGTACCAGGAAACAATTGCAGACCCAACAATGAAAATTCCACCTAATGTACTCTTCCAGTTTGATGGACTTCTTTCCCAATGTGCATCTGTGAAGCTACATAACTTCACTCCCTCTATCCATCAGTACCATAGTCCAAACTGGGTAGTGCCTCTAAGGTACCATAAGACATGCTTAGCTTCCTTCCAAAATAATTTGGTTGGCTTAACCATAGCTTGGCTCAGCTGGTTGACTGCATAGCACATATCTGTTCATGTGTTCACAAGATACATTAATGAACCCACACGTTGACGATAAATGGTAGCCTCTACTTCCTCACATGAAGTGGCATCCTCTTTCCTCCAACTGGTCGTTAGAGGATTCTCCATGGGTTCGCTACTCTCCATGCCGAACTTCTTAAGTATCTCATTTGCATACTTTCCTTGAGAGACAAATAATTCCCCATCTCCTTGCCATACTTCCAAACTGAGGAAGTAGTGCATGAGTCCCATGTCCTTCATTTCAAATTATCTTGCAAGATCATCCTTGCAAGATCTAATCAACTTCTTATCACTCGTTAAAATAAAATCATCAACATATAAGACAATAAACAACAATTTACCTTCTATCATAATATGATAAAGGTTTGCATCCACTTCACTTTTGGTGAAGCCCAACCCAGCGAGATAGTTGTCGATCCTAGTGTACCAAGCACAGGGTGCTTGCTTTAGACCATACAAGGCTTGCTTGAGTTTGCACACATGTGACTCTCGATCAAAGGTCTCAAAAAGTTATGATTGCTCGATGTACACCTCATCCTTAATAAATCCATTGAGGAATGTTCTTTTTACATCCATCTAGTGGATCTTCCACTCCATTTGTGCAACGAGTGCAAGAATTGATCTAATGGATGAGTACCTTGATACAAGAGCAAAGGTCTCCTCATATTCAATTCCCTCAACTTGAGAGAATCACTTGGCCACAAATCTAGCCTTATAATTCTCTATGCTTCCATCTTCTGCGTGCTTTACCTTGAAGATCCATCTCGAACCCACAACTGATTTATCTACTAGTCTTGGGACCACTTCCCAAACATTGTTATTTAAAATGGACTCGTATTCCTCCACCATTGCATCAACCCATACAATTTTATCTACTACTTCCTCAAAATAGATGGATCAATCTCTACAAGCTTAGTCATTAGAGTCATGTAGCCAATGTGCCAATCAAGTGACCTTCTCTGCCTGCGTTGTGAAGTGGGTGCTCCCCATTCTGTCTAGAATCATGCAATAATCTCTCAGCTTCCGTGGTTCTTTTTCTACATTTTATGGATGGTTCCGCCTGAGTGTTTGTCTCCAATCTCCGTTCCTCAATTTGTGGATGATCCACAACTTCTTGAGGTTCTTCCTTTAGTGATGAAAGGCCTTGCTCTGGTTGCAACTGAATCTCCCTCTCAAGAGAGAATATCATTTCTTTCTCCTCATCAAAATTTACATCTCTTCGAACAACTATTGTTATGAGGGATGGAAAGTACACACGGTAGTTGTTAGGAGTTTCTGTGTAACCCAAAAGTACCCCCAACTCTCCTGTCGGCTCAAGCTTCTTCCTTGATTCTTTGGAGACATGTCAAAAAAAATAGAGGCTCCAAAATTATTGAAGTGTGACACATCTGACTTCCTCCCTGAGAAAGATTCCTTTGGTGTACTTATGCCAAGAATCTGTGAGGACTCCTGTTATGAAAATAGTTTGTTGTGTTGCATGATTCAACCCACAAATCCAAGGTAGGCCTTGGTCATGCAACATCGCCATTTCCGCTCCCACAATGCTGCGATTCTTCCTCTTAGCCACCCCATTCTACTGTGGGTTGTGGGGTGTTGTCAACTCTCATCGAATGCCTTATTTTGCATAATTTTTTTTAAACTCATTTGACATGTACTCACCTCCATTATCACTCCTAAGAGCCTTCACCTTCTTTCCAGTTTCTTTCTCAACTAGTGCCTTGAATTCAACGAACTTGGAGAATGTCTCATCTTTATTCCGCATGAAGAAGATCCAACACTTCCGTGAGAAATAATCTTCAAAGATAACATAATGTTTATGCTTGGAAGTGGAGGCTATCGAGAAAGGTCCAAAACCACCAGAGTGGATCCTTTCAAGGACTACATGCACTTTTATATCCCGTTCGTGGAATGTGGCTTTTCTGTAATTCCCCAAGGTACAACCTTTGCATGTATCATGCTTCTCAAGTGTTCCTTTGGAGAGGCCTGTAGTTATGTGCTCCATAATCTTTAGGGTGACATGATGCAAATGGCCATGTATTCTTTGCAAAGTTCATCGACATCGCGACTCTGCACCTTCTCCACCTTCGTGCTTAATGCAACACACTCTTCCACATCTAGATTATATAGGTTCTTCACACGAACCATGATCTCCTTCACCTGTCTCGTGGCTATGTGTCTCAGGAATGTTTTCCCTTTGCTGAAGATCACATCATAACCACGGTCTTCCAAAATGGCAACAAAGATGAGATTTTTCTTTAGGCTTGGAACAAACATGACATCCTTGAGTCTGAGAGGGGAGCTAGACTCCCTCTGAAAGGTGATTGTACCAGTCTTAGTCACACTGTACCTTCCATCATCTCCCATCTCGATGTGCATCTAGAGATCTTTCTCCTCTAGGTCACTAAAAAAATCTCTATTCCGTGTCATGTGGAATGAGGCAACACTGTCTAAGTACCCCACACTCCCCATCACTGTGCTCACCATGCATGCGATAAGGGTGAAATCAAGCTTGAACTGTGAAGCCAAAGCTTCACCTGCTGCTCCTCTTGAGGTCTTCTTGCTTGAATTTCTCTGTTGACAATTCGTGGTATAGTGCACGAATTCTTGACAATTGAAGCATTAAATTTTGGACAAGTCTTTCTTCTTTCCCCCTTGGATGGATTTTGGTTTGGATTGAAATTTCTTCCCTTTTCCCTTCTTTCCTTTCCAACCAATGCACAATTTTATTCATCCTTTCCCATGGGTGAAGTCCCATCTCTGGTATTCTGCCTTATTTCCTCTTATACCAGATCAGACCATAAGAATTTCGAATTTGGTAGTGTCTCCCTCCCATTCACCATATCTTGGTAGCTATAATAGCTCTTGGGAGGGCCTAGAAGGGATAGGCTTAGCAAATCATCATCTATCATCTAAAATTGTAATACCAACTCCTGGAAGTTCATCATGACATTGTGTGAACCTGCTCATATATTGCTGAATAGAGTAATTCTTCTACATTTTGATATTTCAAAGTTTATCCTTGAGCACCAGTTTCCTGTGTTCACTGTTTGGAATAGATCTGTTAGTGCATGCCACATTTCATAAAGAATTTATTTCCCATGGAGATTGAAGACAACGTGGTCCCTTACTCCCTCCAATATTATTCTCGTCGCCCTAGCTACACACTTCTTCCATTCTGCTAGATTCTGGGCATCAACTGATCCTCATTTTGGGATGTCATTATCAACAAATTCCTTTAGTCCATTTTCTTCCAAAAATGCCTCCATGCATTCCTTCTAAGCAACAAAATTTGAGCTTCCCTCAAGGGCATACTTGAGTCATCCATAGAAAGCCATCCCTTTATCTTTGAAGAATTTCTGCTACACTAATCTTGCAAATTTGATCCTCCTGATAAAAAACTTCGAAATTCCTGCTCTAATGTGAATCTAGCTCTGATATGTTAAAATTGGAAACTAGGGCGAAACTCCATGTGGATCACCTTATTTATGGCTTATGATGTTTTTCCTAGATTCCTCTGATCAAGAGGTGTAGGATTGATCTAAAGATCATCCGATTTCGATAAGTATTTATGGAGATATGAATTTATTTTGATTATGGACAAATTGTCAAGGTTGGCCAACAAACTTATGTAGGCTCAGAAGCCCAACAACCATATCTATTCAACCTCAACGTTTGCATATAAATACAAGGAGAATTCTCCTCATTTGGACAGTTCAATTCACTCATCTTCTCTCTCTCTCTCTTACGCATAAAAGGAGCCTCTCTCTCTCTCACACGTGTGGCTGAAAAGAAGATGTCCTAGGGCAAGGAAGACGCAGAAAGAAGGATGCTAGGGCAGCAGGTCATCTCTTTGACCAATGTTGACCAAGCGTTGACCTTCCAAGAGTACATATTGGGTGTGGTTGCCTCTCCTAGGAAGGCCGCAATTTTTGGCACAAAAATTGAGGTGATCTCACCTTTGGTTTGACCAGTGTTGATTGCCCTAGTTTAGGGCTGCAAGTTGAATTCAGAAATCTGCAAATTGACTGAACTTTTGGGGCTGTTCAAGGGCTATTTCTTCAGGCTGTTCGAGGACAAGTTGACCAGAAATTGACCAAGTATTTTACAGGTCAATTTCAGCTAGTTTGACCAAGTTCGAATTTGCTGATCTAGGGTTTGTTGTTGCTGATATAAAATTATGGAATTCAGATTTGTACTATTTCTCTCTGCTGAACTATTGAGGATAAAAGAAGATTTGATTGAAGGGTTTCCCTGCATTGGGGTTTGTCCCTGGCTAGCTGCCACATCTTGTGTCTCTTGTCTTGGCTTGTTTTCTGTTGATCATTTAATGTTCTATCTGCACTTTACTTAATGTATATGTGATTGCTAATCTGTGGCTAATAAGAAGAAAATAAGTAAACTGCTCTAAGCATAGAACATACCATAATTTAACATGATACCATGTTGAAATTATGTGTAGATTTTAAACTTCTCATGAAATTTACTAAATCACAAGACTCAAGCCTACTCTACTGCTCTATGGAATTCAATTCAAAATCTAGAATACAATCATAAATATGCAAGAAGAAATATCACACATGCACAAAGATTTATCTAGGGGAAAGAAACTGCTCAAAACCCCTCCTATCTATTTTTCATTAATCAAAGAATAGAGATGTAATACATATTCTTGCTCAAACCTGAGCATAACCTACAAGTGTATAGTCTATCTCTCTTCCTGATTAACTGACTCTGGCCAACACTTAGCCAAATTTGAAGCCCTCCAAGCCCTTATTTCCTTTCATTGTTCCTTGAGGAATTATCCCCTATCATTTAGGGATTTTTCCTCAATTGATTGCACAATCCATAAGGTTGGATCTCTAATTTCATGCACCACTTGTACAGATTGGAATAGTCTACAATTGATAGTACACTACCTTGGAATCTCCATCTCAACTGGGTAACTCGATTTCTCTGCATGAAACAATTATTTTGCGCTGATTGATTAGTTATTTGGATGATCACTGAGGTTGATTGAAGTCACACTTACACAACTAACTTTCCACTAGTTCCTCCAATAGTTGGAACTAGTTTAACTGACAATAACTCAATTTAAGTGAATTAGATTGCTACAAATTAGAAATCAATCACACTGAACTAAACTCAAGCTTCCCCAACTTGATTTAACTAAGTTAACTGAGTGAAAAGTGCCATGTCACCTCAGTTAACTACCTCCAAGATTTTTGATGATGTGGAAATTCAAATTTTCTCTAGTTTGACCAAGGCAATGTCAAACTGATATTTTCTTGCTGCATTTTCAACAAATTCAACACTACATGGGACCATATGATTCAAAACTAAGCTATAGGAGATAGATTGGCCATTGAGTGCTGTGTTTGACACCAAATTATTTTTCTCAAAACATTTTCCACACATCACATTGTTTCTATACAACACACTTGATAGATGATGCATATTGAAGTGAAGTTTCTTTGAAAGCAATTTGAACTTAAACATTTGAGAAACCCTTGTGGTATTGGACCAACTGGACTAATAGGATAAAAAAATGATAATTCAAGATACAAAGTTTTAGATCTTATTTATTAAAAACATAGACCCCTTTTATTGCAGAGTCTTGTCAATTATACTTATCTTGGATGGTTAGAAGGAAGGATCGATATCATCTTCACCCAATTTGTTTCATTTCTTGCCAATGACATGATGAACTCACATTGAGTTTATTGTTATAATTACTACAAACTTAGCTCTCAACTAACTTTATGTTTTCAAAAGTTTAGTGAAGGTTGACCCACCAAACTTTGGTCTTTGGTTTCTTTACCGTTGATGCTTTGAATTGTTATGACTCCCCATGCTGCAAGATCTCCATGATTTCATGGATATTAGGGTATCTGTTGTATTCTTGTAATTTCTCTGTGAAAGAAAGGTACCTAATGGCTCAAACTGATTGAGTCACTAATGAGATGATTCTAATGTTAAAAATGTCAACACACTTACTTAAAAATTATTAAAAAACGATAGAAAAAAGGTCTCCATTGTCATTCAAACATCCTTCAACTCAAATGCATTGATGGAAAGGATTTTCTATATGACTATCTCAGTGACATAATGCACAACTAGAGTGGAAGCCTTTTCATGCTCATATGTTAATCAATCATTCATTGAAAGAACATATATAAAGAAAAAATATAGGGACAAATCAAATCATCTCTGGAGGTAGGTGCATCGCATCCTGTGAGGTCAATGGCCTTTAGGTATATTACAATTTTATAAAGGGTTAATGAATACTTAACTAATAGTTAGGTTAGAGAATTTGCAGATACACACAACTACCACAACATTCTAAGAAGATGGTGAGATGATGGTGGAACATCTAGGGAAAAAGATACAAAGTCTTATCCCACTATTACTCTAAAATTCACAGTTTGGGATGTCATGGTCCTTGTAAGTAGACTACATGAATAAAATGATAGATTGAAAACATAGGCATCTTGGGCCCTATTACTATATCGAATTCTTAATGAAGGAATAATTTTTAATTGTGCTACCATTCTCTAGCACACCTTGAATGAAGCCATAATAATAATCTAATCAAATCCAAATGGAACTAATCCAGGTCTTTATATGTCCTCTTACTTTTTAAACATAATATGCATATCAAAACCATTTTATGGAATGGGTTGCAATTGGATTAATGAGTGTCCTTATAGAATATATATTAAGAAAATATTTGGAGAAGATAATACACCCAATACCATGCAAATATTTGTGACAAATTCTTAGCTCCCTTATATGAACCATTCTTTAGCAAAATTGGCCTCCATTTCCATAAAAGGCTTTGAACATGCAAATATTTGTGACAAATTCTTCGTTCCCTTATATGAATCATTCCTCAACAAAAAAAATGTCTTAGATTCTCATAAAATGATTTTAATGTTTTGAAGATAATGAGAGATAGGTATACCACACATATAGGCACCAATTATATCAATATTTATGGTTCTTATCAAATCATTAGATTTAAGTTTAATGAAATATTATCCCATGGAAATGGTTCTTAGCTTGAGTGGTTGGGACTGTGGCTTGCCTCCCCACCCACCCGGGTTCAAGTCTCCAAAGGCATGTTGTAGCCTGTATTGATTAATCTCAAGGAGTAGGTGGCCCCAAGGATTTTTCACTCCGTTTGTGGTCAATATGGGATGTCTTGAATCTTACGTAGTCATTGGGTATTTTTGGTTAAACAAGAAGAAGAAATGTTGTCCCATATGTAGAAAAAAAGGCTGTTTGGCCTAACCCATCTTCATAGGAGTATCTGGTTTGTATACTGTCATAGTTGGATGTACGGAAGAAAAAGAGATAAACAAACATATATTTAGAGAATTCTAATGTTTCAATATTTAGCAATTGAAAATCATAGAACTTTGGTCACTATAAGATAGGCACACTTTAACAAAGAGTACCATGAAGAAGATTCATGAGATATAAGGAGCCTCTTTAGAAAAAGAAAGCATCAAAAGAGAATTAAGTAGAAAATTTTCCTTCCAACACTACCCTAACATAGGTGAAAAATATTAATAAGAGAAAAGATTCCACCTCTCACTCAATTGAAGTATGCTATTTGAATAAATCGAAGAGTCTCTGGTCCAAGACAAAAATTGGTTCAATCAACATGAAGACATAATGATTCACCTTTTAGAGATATAGAAGAAACAATTGGTTTCCACAAAATGGCCACTCCATAGGGGAAATATTAGCAGGAGCCAAGGCCAAGCATAAAAGAACCTGTTAAAAGGGTTTCATTACAAGGTTAGTGATAATGGAAGAATTCTTCATTTTCAACCAATAAATTCCAATCCATGCAATATATTGAGGGATACATCCTTCTTGTATGTTTTAAACATTTTCAAGTGGAATGATGCATAATAATTCTTAATAAAAAAAAAAATAACAACAATGATAGACACATATTGTGCAAAGATTTACCTTGGAACCTTTAACCATAAAACTAGCATAACAAAGAGCCACACCTCTATTTTCTTCAATTTATTGACTTATTTGTTCACATTACAACATTTCAGTGTTTCATAACATCCAAATCTTGCCATGTTAACCTAGATTACATTATAACCTTAATACCTTAACTAGGATTAGATTACAAGAGGACTCAAAAGGTAGGCTTCTAACTAGGGCCAAAACCTCTCCTCTCGAGAGGAAAACCCACAAGAAATTTTCTTTTCTTATATAATCTTCAAATGACGAATTCTAAGACCTAAGACCCTTGAGAAAGACCCCTGCAAGACCAAGTCAACCTTACTTCTTAATGAGATTCCCTTGCACAGCTTACAACAACAACCTTTGGCCTTCCAGCAACAAATTCAACCCATTAACTTCTCTAGCAACTTCGAACCTCACAAATCTTCTAGGAAATTTGACCCCAACAACTTTTCCAACAACTTTTGTAATTTTGACTTTCCCAACAATTTATGCCATTTTGACTTTCCCAACAATTTATGCAATTTTGACTTTCCCAACAACTTCTACAATTTCGACTTTCCCAACAAATTTTGCAATTTCAACTTGCCCAACAACTTCTACAATTTTGACTTGCCCAACAGCTTCTGCAATTTCGAATTCCCCAACAACTTTAGAAACCCTAACACAAGAGAGAGAGAGAGAGGTACAAAACTTTGATCTCGCCATTATGCTTTTTATCCTTGATTTTCATCCTTTTGTAGCTTCTTTCTTGAGGAGATCGAACTTGCTTGTCTTATGCCTAAATGAGGTTGAGTTCCTTCTTATATATAGGGTTTCCAAGGGTACGAATTGCTTCTATGAGGCCGACTTGATCTTTCATGTAGGCCGATTTGTTGTAGCTCATTGACACTGACTTGAAGGGTCTTTTGTGACTCAAATAAATTTATTTTACATAATACAAGATGCCCAAAGGGGTCTTACATGTATGACAATGACTCTTTTGAATTCATAACTCTATGAAAAACCTAGAAGCACTCAATGAGTGCTTGACCTATAAATAAATTTATCTTTAGCATGAAACTCATGCATCAAGAATGATGATAATAAATTTATTTTTCTCTTTTCATCAAATATATAAAATGATGATTACAATAGATATTATCAAGACTGAACCTAGTTACATATTTCAACACTCCCTCTTAACTAGGGATGTATTCATAATCCATACATGGTATTTGGAAATTCTCATACTAAAGAATTCTCATAAGAAGAGTCTAATTGGTAAGCCATCTCATAAGCTATTATTTTAGCTTATCTCATTGCATCTCATCATACCAACCAACATTGTCACATAGCAAGGCATTGACTAACAAATCTATCTCTCCACAAGATCAGAGCACAATGCTGACGAAACAATGGATGATATACACCATCATCATTGTCTCTTAAGGCATATACCCCACCTGAATGTTCACATGGTATTTCCTTCTAGGATAATTCTTGTCTTGGAATAACACATCATAAGGGAATTTCCTCTTCAACTACTCTTACCTAATGGATGCCCTACCATATCATCAAAGAGTATCAAAAAGCATATGCTTACCCAATCCTCCATTCTTTCTTCATAACATGAAGACAAGAATGATGTGTCTATCTCTCCCTCTTAGTTAGGGAGGATCTACACATTCCTATAAGAGGAATATTCCCAAGTTCCCTTTTAACAAGGGACTTGCCTAAGCTCCCTTTGAACTAGGGACTTGTTTCCAGCAAAACCTATCTGCTCTTTGGTGGATTTTATTGTATTATCAGCTGCTTGTAGGGCTCCTCCTTTCGATGTCATGAACTTCAACTTCTTCATCATGGAGACTTTATATTCTAGAACTTATTTTTAGGGCATTAACAATCTTCTCCATCACTTTTCCTCAATGAACCATCGGGTTGAATCAATATTCATGTCATCCTTATCTTCATCAGAAAGTGATCTTCTAGTCCACATATGGATTTTCCTCATACAACTATTGCTTCCAAGTCATGTTTCTTTTAAGATCTTCCATCCAATTTCATGAGTACTAGTTGTAGGTGACATCTACATCTCTCTTTCGGTAGCCTATTTCAACCCAACCAGATGTTTTAAAAAAACAAGATAAACATTAAATAAAAGTTACATTTTTAATGATGGCATTTCTTCATGACATCAACTTCTTGCAACATCAACATCCTACACATGTATGAATTCATCTCCAAGACATATATTACCAAGGTTTTATTTTTCCAGTATCCATATCAGAGCCTTCATACCTTCTTCTTCCATGGATATGTCATAGCTAATTATTCTAGTTATCAGATGTTGATTACTTATCTTACATTACTATAGTTTCACTTTTCACGAACTCTTCTTCCTTTCTTCACATATTTATTCCCCATGAACTTCTATACATAGTTCCTTCATTATAGGAACCATAATTGTCAACCAACTCATCTTTCATATGAGGTCATATTATGTTGATTTCATCTTATCAATATGCAAAACAGTTCAAGGTACATTATCTACATGACTTCATGCATCATTCTAATGGAAGGTATCCTTCTTCTCGATCATGCTCATGAGATAGAGAATTCAACCATGTTATCTGCAACTATACGATGACATGAATTTATCTATCAAATATATACATACCTCTTCCTCTTTTTGGTCATCTAGACTTCCTTCTAGCAACTTCCTTTCCTTGCTTGAAGATGAAAGTACTTTAACCATATTTACATGTTTCACTCCTTTTTCACCATACCATCATTCTTCTAAACAATGGATCCCACACAAGGTGTAATGTAGACAATTAGCGAGACACTTGCTTCTTCCAAGTAGAGGTGAACCTTCTTATAAAGATTCTAGAGGAGGATCTCGATTATCCTCATTCGGAAAATGATCCTTTATAATAATGATGATGTATGATGGCCTTTATTTATTTGCTATATGACTTTCCTCCAACCATATATACTTCTAATTGGCTATCCTTATTTGCTTTCAATGGAGGTGTCATGATCTACTTTCTTTCTATCATGATGACTGCTACAACCATGTAGACTTCTACTTCAACTATCCTTCCAGAATTCTATGACAATGTCATCTCTATTTAAAATCTAATGTATTTTGATTCTTGTGATGCTTTCCATCCTTATTTCTACCTTCTAAAAAGAACTCGAGTATATTCTAGTCATAGTAGAGGTCTTTCACCTCCTCCTTTTTTGTCTTCTTCTTTTCAGATTCTTCCAGTTCTTCGATGACATAGGCTTCATTTCTTTATTTTCTCTTCTTTTTGTCCTTCTTAAGTTTAGGACAATTCCTTTTAGAGTTCCCATATTCATTACCCTCACAACATTGTACCTTTTACATATCGAGCTTCTTATTTTTCCGAGGATCAAACTTTCCAAATTTTCCTTTTCTCCTAGCCATGGCAACATATGGTTGGACTTGTTCATTTGATCCAACATTGCTCTTTTCCTTCAACCTAGTTTCTTCAATATTACATAATGACCAAATTTCACTGAATGGAGTGGCTTCCTTCTTTCCATAGATACTCAATATAAAGTTGCCCCATTCATCAGGTAGTGCATTGAGCACAACGATGGTCATTTATTTATTAGACATTATTCCTCCTAGTTCTCGAAGTTGATCTCTTATTTGTGATACCCTCATAAGGTATGAGGTTAACCCTTATTCATTTGATACCTTCAATTTTTATAATTTATTTCTCATGATATGACATCTCTTTCAGTGCTTACAAAAAAAATTCTACCAACTTTTCATAGATTTCTTTTGATGTCTCTATCTTTGCTACATAAGGGACGAGTGAATCCTTGGTTGATTCTATGAGGATTCTTTGATCCCTTATTTCCCCTTTCATATACTTCGATAGTGCTTGAGATTTCTCTTGATGTGGTTTGGAGATTGAACCCTTAACATATTCAATAACTTCATTCTCTATGAGGATCAAATATAACCTCTTCTTCCATGCAAGGAAATTTGATGACCCAACTAGTTTTTTGTTTTCCTTGCAAAATGAATTCATTTTAATAGTAGATTCAGACATAAATATAAAAATACTTACTTGTCAAGTGAATATCTTCCTAGATGATGATATCGTTAACTTGATGACTTCTTGATGATGTTGATCTTCTTCAAGGATGTTTGAGATGTGGTCTTTGCTTCAATGTGAGGGAGATCACCTTGATTTATTTGATGATTATGATAATGATTCTTATTTCTTCCTTTGGATGTCGAAATTTAGAATATGGAGACTTCAAGATGCTTCAAATATGTATTCCTTATTTATTTGAGTGGAGGTAGGGTCCTTAAGGTCTTCTTCTCCTTGTGATTATGTGATATTTTGAGTTGAGTACTCCTCCTTGGTGTTTCTTAGTCTGCTTTAATGATTTCCTTGTGCTCGGCCCTTATGTATCCTTATTCAATGACATGATATTCAAGCTGCCTCTTCTTGACTTGTCACCTTAGCTCTGATACCGTGTTGAGAAATATAGGGGTAACTAGATTAGGTGATTTCTCTTCTTTAGGTGATTTATCTTCTTTTGATAATTGCTTGTGATGTATTTTTACTTAACTTGATTAACTTCTTCTTTCACTTGATTATTATTATGTTCTTATCATCAAACAATGAAGAATAATGAGACAAGTGGAAATAAAATCTAGGCTGCTAGCCAGGGCCAAACCTCTCCTCTTGAGAGTAAAACCCACAAGAATTCTTCTCTTCTTATAAAATATTCAAATGACGAATTCCAAGACCTAAGACCATTGACAAAGACCCCTCCAAGATCAAGCAACCTTCCTTCTTGATGAGATTTCCTTACACAACTTGCAACAACAACCTTTGACCTTCTAGCACAACTTCGACTCAACAAATTCTCCAACAACTTCGATGCCATTACCTTTTCCAACAACTTTGACCCCAACAACTTATGCAATTTTGACTTTCCCAACAATTCTTGCAGTTTCGACTTGCCCAACAACTTCTGCAATTTCCACTTGCCCAACAACTTCTACAATTTCGACTTTCCCAACAACTTTTTCAATTTTGACTGTCCCAACAACTTTAGAAACCCTAACACAAGAGAGAGAGAGAGAGGTCCATAACTTCAATTTTTCTCTTCTTCTTTTTATTCTTGATTTTCGTCCTTTTCCAACTTCTTTCATGAGGAAATTGAACTTGCTTGTCTTATGCCCAAATGAGGTTAAGTTCCTTCTTATATATAGGCTTTCCAAGGGAACAAATTGATTCTATGAGGCCGACTTGATCTTTCATGTAGGCTGACTTGTTGTAGCTCATTGACAAGGTCTTGGATGGTCTTTTATGACTCAAATACATTTCTTTTACATAATAAAAAATGATCAAAGGGGCCTTACATGTATGCCAATGAATCTTTTGACTTCATAACTCTATGACAAATCTCAAGCACTCAATGGATGCTTGAATTATAAATAAATTTATCTTGAGCATGAAACCCATGCATCAAGAATGACAATAATAAATTTCTTTTTCTCTTTTCATCAAATACATAAAATCATGATTACAATAGAAATTATGAAGACCGAACCTAGTTACACATTTCAACACCAATAGGATTCAAAATGATGATGTCATCCCCATGGGTAAATATTTTTGGAGGGAAATGAAGAGAACTATTTTTCTTTAATCATATTTTTGGACTCATCTCATGTAGTTCAAATTTCAAGTATGTACACTCATTGGACGCAAAATCATATTTTTCATCCAACGAATACCAACTCTACATACTTTTGAGTAGATCCACATAGAGGAAAAATTAAAATACATGAAAAACGTGTTACAGTAAAAATTCAAATACATGAAAAACGTGTTCAAATATGTCTTTTTCATGTATTTTTTATTTTTCGCAGCGTGGATTTACTTGTATTTGAAAAACGTGTTCAAATATGTTTTTTTCATGTATTTTTTTTATTTTTCGTAGTGTGGATTTACTCAAAAGTATGCAGAGTGGGTACTCATTAGATCAAAATCTAATTCTGTATCAAATGAGTGTACAAACAATAAATTTGAGTAAACCAACAAGGATATAAGTAAAAAACACTAAAAGAAAGTAGTTTTCTTTCATTTCTTTTAAAAATTCATCTCTCTTATTTTATTATTTTTACCATTATTTTATTATTTTTATTAGGAGGCCCATTTTAGACCTCAAAATTCCACTAATGAACCTACCTCTTACTCATCCCATTTGTTTATGCTCCAAATAGTTCAAGACAAAACCACTTGTATATCTTTTGCAATCAAGATCTTCAACCCAATCTACATCAAGAAGGCTCTCTATATTTATCACTTTATTTGGTCTAGGTATTCCTTGGCAGTGTATTGCATAATCTATAGTGCCACACAAATACTTGAAAATACTCTTTACAATTATCTAATGTTCCTTCCTCAGCTTTGACAAATATCTCCTTAAAACTCTGACAACATGGACAATGTCTAGTCTAGTAAAAACCACAACATAAACTGAACTACTAGTAGCACTCACATAGGCAAAAAAAGACATGTCCTCTACCTTTTCCATGTATTGAGACACTATTTTGTAGATAACTTAGCCCCTACATGATAGAAACTTTGAGCAGTTTAGATCCTTGCATATTAAACCTCTACAAAATTGTCTCAACATACTTCCTTTGGCTTAACCATAGTTTCCTATCAACACAATCTCTCTTATTCTCCATGCCCAAAGTAATGCTTATAGTAAGAAGTTAAGTCATGTTTAACGTAGAAGATAATTGATATTTAACCTCCTTAATTATATCCTCCTTGTTTTAAATAAAGTGATCACCAACTTACTTGGAATACACATAGTGATCAACCTTGCTTCTCACAAATCCCAATCCGTGTATGTAAGTATGAAACTTTTGATATCACATTCCTAGAGGTTGCTTTAAATCATATAGGTATTTTTCTTAGCTTGCAAATGAACTTCTTACCCTTCATCGTAAGCCCTTCCCATTGGTTTATGTAATTTCTTCTTTTAGGCCCTCATGTAGGAGCATTATCTTTGCATCCAGTTGTTCTAGTTCAATATCAAATGCAATGAAAAAGGGCAATAAAAATTGAATGGAAATCAATTTTGCAACAAGAGATCATCTCAATAAAAACATTTCCCTCAACTTAGGAATATTCTTTTGTTACCTAACAATCCTTGTACTTCTCCACTATGTTTCTACATTGAACTTTTTATTAAACACCAACTTGTCAACAAAATGTTTTCTTCCACCAAGCAATTTAGTCCCATGCCTTGTTTTTGTCCAAGGTCTCCATTTATTCAACCATGAACTTCTTCTACCTTCCTCATAATTAATTTCCTCTCTAATTATTATTATAGGTATATCATTAATAATAAAAAGAAAGTCATGTATATTATACCTTTTTATTTAAATTTGCTTCTTACTCTAACAAATATCCCCAAGATCAAGGTTTGTAGCTTCCTCTTATTTGAATCATTATCATCTAGTAAGTGAGACTCTCCATTCCCAAATTCACATTGCATGTTATTTGATTATTTCTATTTGTTCATCTTCATGCTTGTCAACAATTTTAATTTAAAGATCACATCATGATTATAAATATTCATCTTTGTCACTAGATTCAAAATTTTATGCCTTTATAAAGTTCAATAAAGATGCAATTTTCTACTTTATTGTATGGCTTGCTCCTCCTTGCCTTGGGAACATGCACATAAGCATCATAGCTAAAAACTATGAGATGTTCAAGACATGTTCTCTTAACAGCCCATGACTCACGAGGAGTGTTATCAACTATTGGTAATATAAATGACCAAGTGATCAACAATATGCATTACTTACTACCTCTACCCAAAATTTCTATGCTATGCATACACCATTGAGCATACTTCTTGCATCATGCATCAACCTCTCATTCATCCTTATGCAATCCAACTACATTCTATTTAGGAGAGTACGGAGTTGTATTTTGCACTATTTACAAAACTCCTCAAAATCTTTCTTGTAGAACTCTCCTCCATTATCTGTCATCAACACCTACATTTTTTTTCTCTATATTTTGGTTTTCTATAAGAGTCTTAAACTCTTTGAAATTACCAAAAACCTCATATTACTTTTGTAGGAAATGCAACCATGTTTTCCTCAAGTAATTATAAATAATGACACATAATACACATATCCTCCTAGTGATGGAACATATATAGGTCCAAACAGATCATTATGTATAAAATCCAAGACCCCTTTTGCTCTTGTAGCACTAGATGAGAATCTCATCCAATTCTATTTACCATATGCACAATATTTGCAAAAATCAAAATATGAAGGACAACCAGAGATAGCTGCAACCATACCTTCACTATACAAAGCATGAAATCCCTTCTCTCCAACATGTCTTATTTTTTGTTGGTAAACCACCATTGAGCCAAGAGACTCATTCTACAACCTAGTATGAGGGGGGTTGTGTAATTGTGTTCGTGTTCAACATGGAGTTGACAAGTGTCCCTTTTAAAATAAAATAAAATATTCTCTAAATTAAAATATAATGTTGGCTATAATCAAAATAAAAAGAAAAAATACATACTTGACTAGTTTTACTTAAAAGTATTATAAAACTTAGTCCATTCTAACTATGCTTGCTTTATTTTTTATTGATATTACAACCCAATACAAAGGAGATATGGTAAAAATGTTTCACTCTCACTCTCAGTTATAAATAAAATATTCCCATGTCCATATGAAATAAGATAATTGTATAGACCCAAGGGATAACTCAATTCGTCGAGCCCTCATTGCTAAGTACCTTGCCTATTGGGAGGTCACAAGGTCAAATCTCTTTGATGCCCTTGAGGTTAGGCCTGAGATATTAGGCCACCTTTGATGGACCTGTGTGGTGGACATAGTGACCACTCAGTGACCGTGAACCATGGTTGCCTTCAAAGAAAA
This sequence comes from Pinus taeda, assembly GCA_000404065.3. Taxonomy (NCBI): domain Eukaryota; kingdom Viridiplantae; phylum Streptophyta; class Pinopsida; order Pinales; family Pinaceae; genus Pinus; species Pinus taeda. The sequence goes on from APFE031568692.1 coordinate 199,134, forward strand.
AAAAGGAAAGATAATTTTATACCGACTTTTAAAATTCATTTAAAATAATTAAAATAAAAAACAAATAAAGTTGATATTATTTATATTTTCACATTTCAATTGGATACAAAAATAAACCATTTTAGTATCCATGTTAACTATTTTATTTTAATATCAACTTTAGAAAACACACACACACACATATGAACAACAATAAAATGTTTAAGTGTGTAAAGAGAAGTAGTTGAAACTAAAAAGATTCAATTCCTTCCTTATAACAATAATAAGAGGGAGATGTATAATTAATTCAATTCTTAATATAAATTAATATGTGACATTTAAAAAACATTAATAGTAATTAAAAAATTCAATCTGCATCATAAATAAAATGTTTCAATTTACAAAATTAAGTAATATTGAAATGTATTTAAAAATATATTAATAGAAAAAAAACTTTTAATGTGGACAATGTAATCCATAAATAAATCTCTGGAATGCTTATTACTAAATTATTTCAATGCCAAATATTATCATATTATATTGTTTATAATAATAATATAATAATAAAATCTCTCTATATTATATAAAGTAATTGAAAAATTAAATTTTTATCATTATAGAATTTCAAGTATCATTATTTTACATTTTGACTCTTTTACTAAGGTTTAATTTTGAATGGAGCAAATATTTGTTGGAATTGCTTGTTTAAACTATTTTATTCCATGTATTCAAGGGATTCTCAAAGGGTGGAATTTATTTATGCATTCAAAAATGCAATTTAAAAAATGAACACACACACACACACACACACACACACATATAGAGAGAGATGCTGTTATATACTTAGGGGGGTAATATGGGGTACAAAGGGAGGTACCCAAGGTAATAATGTAATAATGGGATGGGCCATAGTAATAAATAAGGTGGTTAACCCATATCATGTAAGGGACCACAAGTAGTTAGTAATAATGTAAGGGGCCCATGGTATTAGTGGATGGTATGAGGGAACCATGGTAATGATCCATGGTATTGCATGTATGAGGCCTATATAGAGGCTAGAGACTTCACATGGAGGGGGTCAAGGAATTGTGTCAAGGATTATTGTATGAACAAGCATATGTCATGTGGAGTGTTCTCCGTCCTTAAGGAGTGAATGTATGGTGTTGCCCTACCTTAAGGGTTTTGATCAATAAAGAATCATTTCATATTATTTCTGGGTTTATTTGCATTGTCTTATATTTTCATATCAGATCTATAATATTTCTGGGTTATATCTATAACAAGTGGTATCAGAGCACTTTCTTGGGCAAAAACGTGGAATTTTTTTTTTTTTTGGCAGGATTTCGGGGGCGACGAGTTTTCAGATCAGATCTGTACATTTTGGTGCAATATCTGCAAAATCTAATTGCATATCTGGATTCTATGTGAAAAAATACCCGATTACAAAAAAACAATCGGTCGAATCGGAGTCCGGATGAAGGAGATTTCGCTAATTTAAAAATCAGTGGGGTTGCAGACAATTTTTTGGGGCAGCGAATTTGCAGCGCAGATCTGGACGTCTTGGTGCAAGATCTGCAAAATATAATTGTTGATCTGGATTCTTTGTGAAAAAACACTCAATTTCAAAAAAAAATTCAGTCGAATCGGAGTTCGGATGAGGGAGATATCGCTGATTTAAAATCAGCTCTTTTTTTTCAGAATTTTTGGGTGACGACGGGAGAATTGCAGCGCAGATCTGAAATTTTAGTACCTGGATCAGGATTTCTATCACATGGGCAGATGAAAAATGGTTGTTCCATTTCCAAAAACACGTCATAATAGGGATTCTGAGCAATATTGACGGAATTGTGACCATTTCAAATTTTCGCCAATTTTTTTGTGATGGCGGGCCTAGATCAGAAATTGAAGGACTTGTATAAATTTGATGGCTCTCATCCAGCCAAATGGCTAGCACAAATGGAGAAATATTTCAAATTGGATTACAGCTATGATGATGACACTCAACTTATGATGGGGAGCATGTACTTGGACAATGAAATACGACAATGGTGGCAAGGGCATCAACGTGGCTATGGAAGGTTCTTGACTTGGGACGCCTTCAAAAAAGCTCTTATGGACCACTTTGACCGTAAAATTCTTGTGGATAAGCTCACACAGACTGACACACAACCTAGCAAAGATTTTATTTTTACAGGAAAGAAGGAAACCAAGGAACCTAAAGGGTTATTTTCTGCTGGTATTTCCTTATTACAGGTTCATGGATTGATTCAGAAAGAGAAGATCATTGTTTCTATAAATCCTAGTTGCAAGCATAATTTCATCAATGTTAATTTGGCAAAAAAATTGCGAGTTCCCGCAAAACACATTGAAAACACACAGGTGGATGATGAGGATGTCCAAGTGTATAAGGATTTGAAGATTTCTATGGATAAGTATGTGTTGCATGGTGATTTTTATACTTCAGAGACAGATAAATTAGATGTTGTTTTGGGATACCCGTGGATGGAATCAGTGGGTACTATAAATATTAATGTGCAGAAGAAATTCCTAAAGCTCTGGTATAAAAAGAAGAAAATTACGTTACAGGATATTTCCATCAATAAATAGGTAGAGTCCACGAAGGTTGACGCAGAAGATGTTCCAGGGACTAACATATCAGATGATGAACAGTTGATGGTCGACAATCAAACACAAACAGAGGCTGAAGCTGAAAAGGTAACATGTGCTGACACATCTAATGAGGGTTCAGTGGTTGAAGTCATATTGGAAAATAATACACCACAACAGGCACCATAGCAGGGTGAATTAAAGAAAAAGATAATGTGGGTTAAAACTTCAATATATCATCACCCACATCACCCCGCAAGACAACCATCAAGATGGAAACCAATTAGCCACAACGACAACAACCCCCGCAGGATAGATAAAGAGGAGCGAAGATCCACCTACTACACATCAACACAGAAGAGCTACCATGGTCAACTTCCATCTCAAGCGAGGGAGGCACTAGCGAGATCGAGGGTTCAACTTTCTCTTGGATGGCTAGATGCACTTGCATGGTACCAGTGGACTACTCTTTTGAGTAGATCTTATTATTTGTGTTCTTCCCATGTTTCGGGGACGAAACATGCTAAGGGAGGTGGAATGTTATATACCTAGGGGGTAATATGGGGTACAAAGGGAGGTACCCAAGGTAATAATGTAATAATGGGATGGGCCATAGTAATAAATAAGGTGGTTAACCCATATCATGTAAGGG
>APFE031568692.1:202391-222866 GCA_000404065.3 Pinus taeda
CCTTAAGGAGTGAATGTATGGTGTTGCCCTACCTTAAGGGTTTGATCAATAAAGAATCATTTCATATTATTTCTGGGTTTATTTGCATTATCTTATATTTTCATATCAGATCTATATTATTTCCGGGTTATATTTATAACAAGTGGTATCAGAGCTATAACAGATGCAATCTTTGGAGGTGCATTTTTTTATAAGTTTTGAACTATAAAAAAGATTTGCACGTCAAAATATTTGATCCCTCTTGGCTCTTGCTAGAAGCGTAGTTAAGATGGATCTATACTGGTCTTATTTACATAAGAATTTGTTAGTTCCATTATAAAAAACAAGAATGCTATTACGCCCATTATTGATAATGTTTCCCAACAAATTGCACAAAGTTTCAATTTGAACTCCCCATTGTTGCTTCTCAAACCATCTTGCATGTATCCTTCTCAAATATAGTTTCACATCCACATCACTCATCTTACTCATAGATATGATATTTCTGGCCAAAATTGGAATATGCAAAATGTAAGTGTGGGTTTTAACCTTTTCATATTTAAGAAACAACTAGATCTTTCCACACCTTATGATTTTGGCTATTGAATCATCTCCTAGGAGACACCACTTCCATTACACTTTTCATATCCAAAAAACCACTTCCTAGAAGGAATCATGTGAAAAGATTCACCTAAGTTGACTAATGGTCATGCATCATGATTTGAATGTGTACTTGTAATGTACAAGTACACATTTAGATCATGATGCATGATCATTGGTCAACTTGGGTGAATATTTTCAGAACAAAAAAGGAACCCATGGCAATTTATGGTTGGTCCACCATGGATTGACTTGGAAAACTGAGAGGTCTTAGGATCCGTGCTAGGACTATGTTTGGCAAGGATTTTGTGTGTATATCATTTTGTCCAAAATGACAAAAAAATAAGGTTTAGCAACAAAACAAAAGGATATCTCATGTGGTTAGTAGGCTACTAGGCACTGAGAGGTTGAAATAATTATAAAGTAGTGCAGTATGTCCTTGGCTCAGGTAACAAAGACATTGTCATCAAGCAACAAAACCAAAATTTGACAGATTTTTGGGGTACTAGGGCACTGGGAATCCTGGGAGTCTGTAGAGCATCTGGGGTGTGCAGAACACTTGAGCTTCCAAGAATCTAGGCCCCGGACATGTTACAAAAATATTTTAAGCCTAAGGTTCCAACCCTAAATCTCAAGGAACAAGAAGTTAAACTTTAAGTGCCGAAATTTAAGGTGGAAAGAAATCCGAGCATTTGGCATTTGATTTTGTTTGAGTGTTGGCCGCATGGTTAATACAAAAAGGCCCAGATCTAGAAATTGTAGCATGTTATGCACTTGGTTATTTTGCCAAGTCATATGGAAGGTTGAGAAAGGGTAAAGGTGCCTAAGCACTATCACACCATTTTTAAATATAAATGAACTAGTAAGGCAACATATATTGTTTGTTAATGAATATACTAGTTATATCACAAAAGTAAAGGAGATGAGCCATGTAGAGAGTGGCGATCAAGGCTGTTAGAGAGCATAAGGGAGAACAACACACGCACAAAGAGTGGATAACTGGGTGGAGAGTAAAGGTTGATCGTGTGTATGAATCTAGTAGAGAAAAGAAGTAGAGTGAATGAGAGAGCTGGTTGTGTGTGTGTGTGTGTGTGAGAGAGAGAGAGAGAGAGAGAACTAGTCTAGCAAAAGAGAGCACAACACTAATCAAAGACAGAACTATGAGATTTCTCTGTGTGAAAAAAGATGGCATGTTGAACTATTCAAGAAGGTAGATTGACCTAATCAAGTTGCAATAGCATGGGTCAATACCATGGATTGATGCCCACAATAAAGGAAAGATCCAAAATTGTCAAAGTAGAGGAAATATATTGAAGAAATGAGAGGTGTGTGAGGGAAGAAGAGTCTGAGAGTGGTGACTGTACAAGATGGTCAAATGTAGAGACCAAAGCAAATTTGAAAGAAAAATATAGACTGTGTGACGTTGAGATTAGATCTTAGCTAGAGGAGAAGAGATGTAGTGCAGAGACATAGATTGATTGCAAAAGAAGGATAAATAATTGGTGTATGGGTTCTTTGTAGATGTGATTAAGTTCAAATATAAAGAGTTAGTAAAGAATCAGGGTACAAAATATATCTGAGAATTAATAGAAGAAATATTGAGAAATACCAAGCTAGAATAACGATCAAGAAGTTGTATAAGTTTGATTTGAAAAGCTTATCGATCTAAGTTTGAAAACGTATGAAAAAGGGATTTGACAGGCAATGCAAGTTGGTGCTTGTAAATCAGGGGATCAAAGTCTCCTTCAGGTTGGTGCTTATAAATCTTAGGGGATTGAGGTCTCCTTCAAGTTGGTGCTTATAAATCTTACAAGATTGAAGTATCCTACAACTTGGTTCCTATAAACCAGGGGATCAAAGTCACCTTCAAGTTGGTGCCTCTAAATTAGGGAATCGATGTCTCCTTTGGGTTGGTGCCTGTAAATCTTAGGGGATGGGCATCTCCTTCTGGTTGATGCCAGTAAATTGAATGTAACAGTAGGCTGGAGACTACAACAATATTCATACATAAGTTTTGTGGTTTTCTCCCATATGCTTTTCCATGTAAATATATATGTATCCTAATCTATGTGTGCTTTGTTTGATTTATGACATTGTTATGTGGTTTATTATTAATAACTTGATGATCTTAAAATTGCTAAAAATTGTATAATACTGATTCGCCCCCCTCTTAGTATTATCCTGGTTTCAACAATTCTCTCTCCTACATAGAATGTATGAAGCCCTCTATTTACTTCAATAAAACTACATCCTAGTGGATTCCTCACTTTTCTCTCTACCAACCCTTGTATACCAGCCTTGCTTGAGTACAGGTAGTCAAAACACTAATGAAGGTGTCATGATTTAGCTTTTCAGTTGTTTGTTGCATTTGAGAAAAAAGAACAAGAACAAGAACATTCTCCCTAAATCCATGAATTCCATATCCCAAAATCATTACATTCTATGAAACCACATTTTGATTTGAGAGCTTGCCAAACACTTGTTGAGCAATGCCTATATTCCCACACTTGGCATACATGTTTACAAACCCATTGCACACAAAATCATCATTTTCAAATCCACTTCTTATTACATTATTGTGGATCCGTTTACCTTGTTCAAGAGCCAATAAATTGACACACATAAGTAGAACATTAGCCATGTCGATTGATTTGGGTTTTATGTTCTGGATTTGCATTTCATTCAAGGATGCCAAGGCTTTATGGGGGTGGTTATTTATGGAATAACCAACAATAGTTGCATTCCATGACACAAAATTGTGTTTAGGCATATTTCAAATAGTTAATGAGAAATGTTAACACTCCCACATTTGGCATACATGTTTACAAGCCCAATGCCCACATCAACATGAGATTTAAATCCATTTCTTATTACATAATTGAGAATCCGCTTACCTTGTTTGAAAGCCAATAAATACGCACAAATAGTCGGGAACACTAACCATGGTGATGGAATCAAGTTTTATCTTGTGGACTTGTATTTCAATGAAGAATGCCAAGATCTCATGCGGGTGGCCATTCTGGGCATAACCAACAATGATTGCATTCCATGACACACCATTACAATTAGGCATTCTTTCAGTCAATTTGCAAGCAATGTGAACAATTCCACATTTGGCATACATATATAAGAGCCCATTGCCCACAACATTGGATTCAAATCCACTTCTTATTACATGGCTATGGATATGTTTACTTTGTTCTAGAGCCAATAAATCAACACATATAGGCAAAATACTAACCATGGTGATTGAGTTGCATTTTATGTCATTGACTTACATTTCTTTGGAAATTGCCCAGGCTTCATGGGGTGGCCTATTGGTTGACGTAGCTCCGATAAGTGTTCTAGCCTTAGGTGGTTTCAATGAGGCTAGGAGCACAAAAGCGGAGAATATCTCCAAGCCCAATTTATTTTAAAAGTGAAAATTTCTTAGTTAAATTAATTAATCATTTTTAATTATTTTCCTAAGTTTTAACTTAGGGAAATATATTAATTAATTAGTAATAATTGAGACATGGTCAATTTTCCTCTAGAGACTTCTAGTAAAGTTTCTAATTGATCTTAGCCATCAATTATATTATTTGAGATATAGATCTTGGTCGTTGATTTCCCAACGAGGGATTATAAAGGAAATCGATGGGTAGTCTTGGAGATCAATTCATTGCAGTTAAGAGGGCGTAGTGATAGCATGAGGATTGACACAAGTGAGGGTTTTCAACAATAGCTGAAGCAATAATTTTTTCCAGAGTTTTCTTTCATCAATATTCTTTTAGTTTCCTAGATCTGAAGGAGGAATTCTCCCAAAGTTATTCGACAGATAGAGAGGGCATACGAGATTTCTAGGAGAGGTTGTACGATTTGTCAGTTTAGCAAATTGAAATTTCTATTTGTAGAGCAAGTTGTAGGAAATTAGTGTGATTGCAGGAAAAACATATAGTAGGAATTCATAGTGCGAATTGTAGGAAAAGTCGTGTTAGGTTGGAGAGGGAGGTCATATGCCTTCCGGTGGTTAGATTGACCTACGGAGGTGAAGAAATATTTTTCCAAAGCTTTGTTGTGGTTTACGAAGCAATTGTAATATTTATAAATTGTAGAATTCGCTGAAGATAATAATAATTTCTTTAGATCTAAAAAACTAGTTTTCCCTTCAGAGTTTTTCCAAGGATGTTTTGTCGAAAATAGTGCCCATTTTGTGATTGGTTTTCTATCAGAGTTTCCACAATTTATTTAATTGGTGTAATTCACAGTTGTGTTTTTTTTGTCATTTGCAATAAATAATTTGTTGGGACAAATAATTTGTTTAAAGATAAGAGAAGAATAACTGCATTAACTGCAAATATAATTTTTCAGATGGTATTAGAGTAGATATGAAGCATAAGGGTTTACTAGAGTAGATCAACACAGGGGTTTGGAAGAGGAATCCAAGGGTTTAACACCCAATTTGATGTCCAAAATTTCTTGGAGGAATTTTACCAGTGTTATTTTCTGCAAGAAGAGTTCTAGTTTACTAGTGCGTGTTTCAGAGACACAATTTCCTTAGCTTGTTGCTGAGGTAGTTCGAGTGGGATTCTCTAGTTGTTGGAGGTAGAGAAATTCGTCAGAGTGATTTCTCGGAGGTAATGTGAGTTTCTTGGAGGACTAGTGTGCGGTTCTAGTGGAAAGTACAAGTTAACGGAGGAAGAGTGAGTTTCCCAGTAGCAACTGAGATCACTTGCAGAGGGAGATCGTGAGGTTTTCCATGTGCTTTTGTTAGATGGTAGAAGATATTATTTTTATTTTCTCTTGAGTACATTGGAAATGGATTTACCATGATTGAGGGATCAAGATAGGTTGGATGGTGCATCTAACATTGGTGTCCAGAGAATCCGATGCCTTCTTATTTTAGAAGAGAATGGACTAAAGGAATTTGATACGACACATATTGTTAAACCAACATACCTTATCATGCTTCATGAATACCAAAAAGATGATGCCAAGGCTAGGCGTATTATTTTAGATGGAGTCAAGGATAACATAGTTCCACATTTAGCGAAAGAAGATACAACCATGAAGATGTGGGGTGCCATCAACAATATTTTTCAAGATAAAAATATAAGTTAGAAAATGATCCTAAGAGAGAAGCTCAGAAGCACTAGACAAAATAAGGGAGAAAATGTTACCAATTATCTCACCTGCATCAGAACTTTAGAGATGAGCTAGTAAACACTGAAGAATAGGTTGAGGATAAAGAGCTTGTGAGAACAACTTTGAATGATTTTCAGAAGTAGTGGGATGTTTTTGTGCAAGTGGTTACTGGAAGATTTGATTTTCTTAGAGAGGAATGCTTGTGGAACAACTTCACATAGGAGGAGATTTAACTGATCTTGGTGAAAGGAAACAATGATACTAGCAGTAGTTCTGAGATGAAGGGAGATGACAGTGAGAATTTTTCTCTTGTGAACAAGGGCAAAGTGAAGAAGGAATCCAAAAAATGGTCCAACTAGAAGGAGGAAATGAAGGACACATCAAAGATCAGATTCTATGGTTGTCATGATTTTGGACATTACTACAAAAATTTTCCGCATAAGAAAGGTGATATGAAGGGCGAGAGGCAGATAATGACAACTGCAGATAAGCTTTCTAGTCGAATGGAGGATGAGTTTGCACTCGTTACAGGAAAGACAAATTGTAATAATTCATAGGGTGGATTGTAGGAAAGGCCATGTCAGGTTGCAGAGGGAGGTTGTATGCCTTCCAGTGATGAGATCGACCTGTGGAGGTGAAGACATATTTTTCCAGAGTTTTCCAATGGTTTGGCAAGCAGTTGTAATATTTATCAATGGAAAAATTTGTTGAAGATGATAATAAAACCCTCAGATTCTAAGAATTGGCTTTCCCTTTGAGGTTTTTCCAAGGACTTTTTGTCCAAAAATATTGTGTCCATTTTGTGACTGGTTTTCTATCAGAGTTTCAACAGTTTATTTAATTGGTGAAATTTTCAATTGTGTTTTTATTCGTTATTTGCAGTAAATAATTCACTGCAAATAGATTTTTTCATATTACCATTCTGGAAATAACTCACAATAATAATATTGCATGATACAACACCTTGTTGAAGCATTTTTTCAAACAATTTGTGGGCAATGTTAAAATTTCCATATTTGGCATAACTAGTGATGATTGCATTCCATGACACCACAAATAGTTGAGGAATCTTTCAAACAATTGTTGGCAATGTTAAAATTCCCACATTTAGCATAAATGTCTACCAGCACCCACAAGAACATTAGATTCAAATAAATTTCTTATGTTAGAGCCAATAAATTGGCACACACCAGCAGAACATTGATCATGGTGATTGCATTGGATTTTATGCCCTGGACTTGTATTTCTAGGAATAATGACAAGGTTTCATGGGATTTTCCATTCTTAGAATAACGAGGGATCATTATATTCAATGACACAACATCTCATTCAGTCATTCTGTCAAACACTTGATGTGCATTATCTACACTCTTGCACCTGCCATATATTGATGCTAGTGCCACTAAAACATCTGACATAAAACCCCTTGTGATAATATCTTCATGAATCTCCCTACCTACTTGCAGTGCTGAAAACGAACCACATGAATTTATTATAGAACAAAATTCCAACTTGTCTGGCTTGATGTCTGTGCTTTGTATTCCATAATATAGCCTCAACACTTCATCACAAAAGCCCTTCTTTACAAACCCTCCGACCAGGTCGTTCCATAATAAAATAGTGGGTTCTTTGCACTTCTGTGCATTGGTTTGCCTATATTGGTTTTGGTTACCATGTGCAAAGACACTTGCTAAAAATCATCTCTTCTTTTTCACTTTGTTCCTCGGCTACAACCGTTCAACTGATGCTGCAACAACAGAGGAGGTGGGAGCACCACGAGAGACATAAAAATAAAAATGATGAGATTTAGTACGCAAAACTATGGGCAGATGCAGGTACATGTAATTGTAGTAGTTATAGGAAGAAAATTTATTAGGAAAACGAAGATGGATATGGGGTAAAATATGGTTAAAATGGAAACAAAGCCATCCTACCCCAAGGAAGGCAAAAACACTCGTTCAACTGTGAAAAGTGAGGTTGAAGAAACTGGAATTACAATAGGTAGAAAAGATGATGAAGTTAAATAGCCCTCTCTTTGGGAGCTCTATGGATGTTGCACAAGACTTGATCGAAATCTCTAAGGAGTGTAGCGCTTAGAGGTATTTTCTTTGCTGAAAGGCATGTAATCATTAGATTCCTGGGTCAAAATTGAGTTCTGCACCTCGAGGTTTAAAACACCCCTAAGTGCCATACATATGTGCTCTTGGCTCTATCACAAGATTCGTCGAATTTCAACCTTCACGTTCGAATTTTGGCAAACCTTAAAAAAAAATTCAGGTTCAACAAACCTCATCGAACCTTGTAGCTATTGACCAAGTCCATAGATCAAAACTCATAACTTCGTGTCACAACTCAAGCTTGTAATCTATGCTTGAAATTTCCATGTTCGTAATAAGATTTTTTTTATGTTTATTGATGTTGATAGCTTACTATTTTATCCTATATTTCATTTTTAATTTAATATATGTATATATATAGAAAATATATATAAACGAAACTAATGGTGAAGCTCATAAAAAAATTCAAACTCGAACCAAACCTAATCATTGCCAAACCCAAACTCGAACTTGAACCATGTGACATAGGCTCCCAAGTGGGTGGGATATCTCAGACTAAGATCGGCCTGCCTTTCTGGTCGATTGAAATTATGTGGTTGAAAGTATGTTGGACCTCTAAGTTTCATCTCTATGAGGGGATTTTTATCTCTGGAACTTGGTAAAGTCGATTTCTGTGGGTTAGGCCAGTTTTAAAATGATATAGATTATTAATTTAAAACTAAATAGATCATAATGCGCATGAAAATGGAATTAGTAAATCAATTTAGATTCATTTTAATTTCAGATCTATCAAGGGTTGAGAGGATCAAATCACTCGAAAATAGAATTAGTAAATCAATTTAGATTCATTTTAATTTTGGATCTACCAAGGGTCAAGAGGATCAAATTGGAGGAACACCATGGGGTAATACATTATTTTTATATATATTTAATATGTTTATTTTTATTTTTTATTTATTTTTGTTTACATAATAAAACAAGATAGGACATGACTGGGCATTACAACATCTCTTCCATACTGAGTTGGAGAGCGATTTGTGTGGTATGCTACTAACATAGACAAAATGAAGATGAACACTTATGGAGGATGTAAAAGTGACAAATAAGAGAAGCATGAAGGGGATAGAATAATGTGTGAATCCATAACGAGAGAGTAGAAGGGCTCTTGATACATGGCAATGCAATGAGAGTTTGGATAGATATGATCTTGGCCTAAGAAATTTGAGGGAAAGTGTTCCAAAATAGAACAACTATGAAGATACAATATGGATGCTTGTTGGTTAGGGTACTGAGCATTGAGAAAGGGAATGTGATTGAGAGACTAGTGGCAAGTGAAGCACGACTTATTTTGTGTTGTGCAAGACAACAAAAAAACCATCCAAAGGCACGTGCTTAGCTCTTTGGGGTTTGAGGAGAACTTGTTGGTTCTATGTGGATGAAGGAGACGATATTCATTGTCACACCATTGATAACATAAGGTAAATTTTCCCTTTAAGCAATTGCTATGCAAAATAGCTAAGAAGCTACCTAGAACAATTGTGTAGATTTTGAGTTAGTGGGATTTCAAGAAAACTAATGAGTTTGATTTGATAAAAGAGAATGACCTTCATGACTTCACCCTGTAAATCCAAGCGAGAACTTCCCTCATTCATTAGAGGAAATTTCAGCCTTAAAAAGGTCTCCTAAATAAAAATAATAAAATAAGAGTTACGAATTTCCGAGGGAAAAGAAGAAAACTATTTTTTTTTTTAATTGTATTTTTGGCTTATCTCCTTATAGTTTTACTAAAATTTCAAGTGTAGGCACTCTTTGGATGCAGAATTAAATTCTTCATCCAACAAGTACCCATTATGAATACTTTTGAGAAGACCCACATTGATAAAAGCTACAGATACATTAAAAAAACGTGTTGGACACACCTTTTTAATGTATCTGAAATTTTTATCAATGTGGGTCTTCTCAAAAGTATGCATAAGGAGTATACATTGGATGCATAATTTAATTCCACATCCAACGAGTATCTGCAATTGAAATTTGAGTAAACGTATAAAGAGATAAGCCAAAAATACAATTAAAAAAAATTCTTCTTTCCCCTCCAAAATATTAACATGTACCTCTTTTTAAATTTAAAGGATTTTGATTGGTTTACATATTATGACATGGAAATTACGTGAAAGTTTCATGGGCACTTTTAGGCTAAAATTTCCTCTAATGGATTCATGGTTTGGACTAGGGGCGACCAATTGCAAAGAATAGAATAGACAATTGGGCCTATGGTGGGCTGAAACATGGCTCACCCTTCATCAATTGAGGGCAAAATTGGTGATCAAATAAATGCCCTTGTAAACTTTGAATCTATAGTGTAAATCATATTCAATGAATTATGATGATGTTGATAAATTGTGTATATCTATGGATTTGCTTGTTGAATGAACATTATGGCCTATGTTATGCATGTTTATGATATGAAGTAGTAAATTTGGTTGTGATCGTTATGTAATATTTACATGTCTACCTATTGAACTTACTATGCTCTTATGCTGTGATTTCATGATTATGACCATGGGATTGAGATATATTTAGTCTTGGTTAACTTTTATGTTTATGGTTGTAATAGGCCTTTTGCTAGAAAAATGTCATGGGTGAGATGACAAAGGTTGTCAACCCTTCAACTTCTTGGATAACCATGATGGTTGGTTAGTTATGAAAGGATTCTTAATGAATCTCAACCAAGAGAGCCTGGTTTTCTTTAAACATGCCACAAAAACTATAAACCTATTGTTTATGATCAAAGGGTCCTAATAGTGATGTGAACCGAGATGCAAGAGTCAAGACCTAAATTGTAAAGGAAATACTAAGAGAAAATGGTTTTCACATAACATGTGATGTAAAGTGTTAAAGAGTTCACTGAGGACCTCTTGAATGGATGGAAAGTTTATTGAAGGACTTGAAGTAGGTTTGTGTGGCTTTTAGTGATTATGAATGGCTTTTATTAGGCTAGTTACGAGATTGAACAACTATATTGTACACTTTGACATTGATCAATTGTAAGGTATCCTTGTTTTGGGATAAAGAAGGTTTGAAGATATTAGATGAGAAAAATTGTGAATGATAAGCTCTTTGACTCCATTGAAGAAGGGCTTAGTATATGGTTGTGAGATGAAGGATTTTGGATGCTTCATTGTTGGTGAAGACTTTGGTGTTTTAGATATTTTAGGGCCAAACCATTACCTCAATAAAGCTTTTTTTCATTTTTCAAAAAGGCTAATAAATTCTCTCTATGAAACTTGTTTTATTAGAGAAATTTACGAATTAAGTTTGAAATCTTGGGAATTTGAGGTTTTAGCATCAACCTAGTCATATGGGTTGGTAAGAGGTCCACTAGGGGAATTTTGAGGTCTAAAATGGGTCTCAAAACAAAAAAAATATATATATTATCAAAATCAACTTTATGAGAACCAATCACATTTTAGAAGATCACATCATCCTTGGGGATAAGTTGGCATTGGTTGAGTTAAAAATTGTTACTTGTCATATTATAAGTGGTGAATGAAACTCCATATTTAACTACAATAATGCTTTAAAACTCCTTGTTGCATTGCTTTATTACATTTACCTTTATCCTTTGGGCTTGCAACAACCTCAACCGCTTATTATAAGTATTCGACTTCTTAGTTTCTGGGCTCGACCAAGGCTACCACATCAACAACATTTTGACTTTCCATGTTTGACTTGCATCTTCCTTTACACACACAATGATTGGTCTATGAACCCACACATTATTTTGTGCCTCTAAATTTGTTTCTTCTTCTACACACTCACTTCATTAGCTATATTTTGCAGTTCTCCAACTTTTGTTGTAGCCCACCCTTACATTTCTCTATAATTGTGCCAAATAACTTGGTATAGCAATTACTAACCATAATGGTGGTTTTTACATTATTTATATGATAACCTTAATAAGTATAATCTTACCACCAATATTAACCATAATGGTATTTTTTTGACACATTATTTTGTGCCTCTAAATTTGTTTTTTCTTCTACACACTCACTTCATTAGTTATATTTTACAATGCTCCAACTTTTATTCTTAGCTACCCTTACATTTCTCTGTAATAGTGCCAAAATAATTTGGTATAAGAATGACTAACCATAATGATAATTTTTACATTATTTATATCATAACCTTAATAAGTATAATCTTATCCATTAATTTGATGTAAACTCATGACATGTCTCTTAATTGAACATGTCCTTGAAAATCTCACGAACTCGTTCTCCACCATTCATTGAACAATACAATGATCAAACATATGGATCATGTGGCTTATCATTACCAAGATGATTCTTAAGCATGATATTGAAAAAATCATTTTTGATTATTTTCCTTCAATTTCTCTCATAAAATTCATATGTACGCTACCATGTATTCCTCCCTTATATTACCCAACTAAGAAGCACTTGAATTTTATCCCTTTTATGATGTAAAGTTATAAATTAACACCTCAATGCTTTTTTATTCAAAATGTTTTCTCCCGGTGTAGAAGTTTCTTGTACCATTTGTTCCATGTGTCTTCTCATCTAAATTTGCACTTGGTAGCCTTTTACAAGTTTATTTACCCTTTTCATCACACCATCTATTAAAACATTGATCGGATTTTCATTTTCTACTATTAAAATACTTATCCACTTGTAATAAAAGTCTTGTGAATTTTCAATAGCCGTTGTGAATCTCAACGGTGTTACACTTGCTGCGAAAAATCAAGCATTCAGTGCCTTCAATACTGCCTGCACTATTTATTCAACGCTAGATTAAAAAAAATCAACAATACAATGAACTCTTCGAAAGTTGTTCTGATATCTTAATTTTCTAATATCTTGTGGCCAACAATCTTCCCCTCTTCACCATTACTTTCAAGCGTCGGCTTCCAACAATGGCCTCTTGACTTCACTAACTTCTCATACTATGTCTGTAATTCAGAGGTATTGCAGAGGAGGCTACATTTATCACCTATGGAATCGCTCCCCACTGTACGCCTTCCTTCATCAACGTTAAGCCTCTTGTTTTCGATAAGCTTTGTAACAAACTCGGGGCATACTCTGAACCGAAGGCCTCCGTCTGGGTCACTTTTTTTTGTATGTCAAAGGGGTGGCAGAGAAGCGGAGCACGTTCGATAATACGAAGTGGATCTGATACATGAGAACTGGAATTACTAAGTGAAGATTTTGAGGTTGGCGGTGGCGATATGAAGGAAGCCAGCAACAAGAGAGATAAGCTAGATTAAAAGATGTGTTGGCCGTATCGTAGTGGTAAGCCGCTAACAGAAATTGGTATCACCGCAAAAGCAGAATAAAAATTCAGAATTAGCTCCCTACGTCCAAAATCGTCGGGAGTGATGGCTAGGTTGGATAGGCTCCTTGGACACTCTCCCTCTCCTCAGATGTTGGCAACTTGGCTCAATGTCTCTCTTATGGTAGGTATCGCGAGATGAGGAAACTGGGCATGTGTAGATTGGGACATAAGCCCGCAGGAAACCAGTAGCAGCAAGTACAACAGATTAATGCAGTGATTCCAACACACTACCTTGCACGAGAAGTTGACCTTGCTGCGCGAGAAGTTGATAATTGTTGATGGAAGAAAGGCTATGCAAACCAGTTGTTTCAAGCCATCAGCCAATTGGTCAGGGAAGAGATCTAGCTGATGATTGTTGATGGAATGGAGGCGATGCTCACCAACCTCTGTTACACCGGAACTGATCCCTAGAAGCGGGAAACTTGTTTCAATGGTTTACACGCTCTCGGAAGTTTTGATATTTTATGGGAATGCGGACACTATGGGAATGCGGACACTATAATGGGAGATGGGAAAGTGGGAAAGTGGGCATTGTAATGGGAGATGAGAAAGTTTCTAGAACTTTGAAGACTATTTTTTCCGAGTTTTGACGTTCGCTAGGATTGGGAATACAAAACTTGTAGAAAAACATGTTGAAGTGCCCACAAAACATGAACTTATGTTCAAACCTTCCGAGTAATAAAAGCCAAAGACATCCTTAACACCGATATATCCTTAATTAAGAAAGGGGAGCAATCTCTTCATGGGTTAAGGAAGCATATTTGAGATATGTGAGATGTCATGCTGATGAGTGTTTCTTTTGCTTTTTATGTATATATATCACAGAAAATTGTGTGTGCATATTGTATGTGGCAGTGAATGCTTAAACATTAGAGTTGCTTTACTTTTTCTCTTAAGAATAACTAGAGAAACATATGTAGAACTGTACCTTTGTATTTTTAAGCCAGATTGTTTCAAACACTGGTCATATGTCAATAAACAGATAATGAACTTGAAATTTTATATATATATATAAAAGGGAAAAACTTAGAGAGAGAGCCACCTAGAGAATATATTATATATATAGCAGAGATTATATATTTTTAATTTATATTTTAATATTTAAATATTTTTAATTCAATATTAATTTTGATTACTATATAAAATTATATAATTTAAAAAATTATATTCCATACAGAAACGAATGAACATTGAGAGGAATATATTCTGAAAATTTAGACACCACCCAAGTTCAGAATGTTGCCACTTTCCAAAAACTCATACACCAACTGTTTAGCCACTTGGTCAGGGAAGAGACAATGTGGCCCTGGGGAAGCCAAGTGCCCTAAGCCGGTTGACTATAACCAATGGGACATGGTGGAATCGCTCGTGTGTTGGATCCCAATAGTTCCCGTTTGGTGATATAGGGCTGCACTGTTCTACTGCAAATAATTGCCTTTCATATGACGAGGGCATGGGAGACAATGGAGCGGGTGGGAAAATGTGGATATTTAAAATGACCTCCTCCCCATGCAGAAAGATAGCCAATCCTTAGAGCAGATTATTTGGACAAATATAGTAACCTTTATTGTATAATCACTTTTATTGCTGACTCTCCATTGAGATGTGGGCCAAAGCTGTGAAATAAGTGGGAAAATTAGAATGGCGATAGTTTGTTTGTTTTTTTTTTTGTTTTTTTGTTTTTTGTTTTTTTTGTTTTGTTTTTTGTTTTTGTTTTGTTTTTTGTTTTTTGTTTTTTTTTTGTTTTTTGTTTTGTTTTGTTTTTTTTGTTTTGTTCAGAATGAAAAAAGCATGATTGTATTATATTGAGACAATATAAAGAAAACATATAGTACATCATAAAGCTTTAAAAAGCTGGAGGGATCTGAGTTAAAAACAAAAACTAGACTAGATGAGATGTCCATCCAGAATGATAGCGATTTGAGCTGTCACATAGCTAACATATACAAGACTTTTTACACAGCACATGAAATTTTCTGAAGTATAATCTTGTTCTAGAGATAGATCAGCCATTCATAAATCATACATATTCGAGGAGATAAAGCAAAAGGACAAAATAACAGTGCTTACCTGGAGAGTAGCAAAAAATAAATTAAGTACCAGGGATGGAGAACTCCTGGATGGAGAAATATTTCTCGTCAGATATTACCTTCATGTTCCAGATACCTGTTTCTGATAGAAGACCTTCCTTTGATAAAATGTCTGCTTGCTGGTTCTGGGATCTATAGATGTGTTGAATGGAGCAACCTTTCACGATTCCCCAAAGATACATGATTCTGTCTATCCAGCCTGCAAGGTGAGGGTTCCTGATGTGGCACTTTCCCAGAACATGATCAAACATGATTTTGGAGTCCCCAAAAATTGAAACAAACTGAATATCAAAAAAGAGGCAGAAGGCAAGAAGACCCGCTAGAGCCATCGCCTCAGCCTTGCAGTTAGAGCCCTTTCCCCCATTCCATGAAATGAGATATTGAAGGTTCTTGTCCATGATGATATGTACCCCGCATCCACACGAGTTTTGCCGAGCAGCATCGTCAAAATACGCTCTTGGGAACCTTGAGTGATTATTTTCTTTCTCTTTTCGATTAGCATTTTTCCGTTTGTGTTGCTTTGCCGGCAAGGTATCATAGAAGAATACAATATTTTGTAGAATTGTCGTAAGAGGCTCTTTCCTAGCTTTGAAAATTATGTTGTTTCTCCACTTCCATGCACACCAAAGGACTAAGATAATTATTGGTCTCTATGAATCTTTCTGCCCACTCCACCAGACGAAAGCTTCTTGTGTGGATGCATGAGACACATGAGGGAAACCGAATAAAACTGCCAGTTCATGCCATAATTGCAGAGTTTTTTGGCTGTGGAAGAACATGTGATAGTTGCTTTCCTCAGCTGATTCACACATTAAGCAGAAGCCCGGCCCATGCCACTTTCTCTTTTTCAGATTTTCCCAAGACAAGTTTTTATTATGGAAGAACAACCGTGAGAAATATATTAATTTGGGAGGACATCCGGTTTTCCAAAAAGTTGATGGAAAAATTAGGTTAGTATGAGCGGTCTTTAATCCAATCAAGTTTGTGTAAATGTCTTTTACACGTACCTGAGCACTTACTTTTGACACTTTCCAGGTAAGAACATCTTCTACCATAGAACGATGTATACCACAGCTTCTCAAGCCATCTTTGATTATGTTATATTGCCTTGCCAATGAATCAGACATCCCCAGACTGTCAGCGTCTTTCCAAAGAGGGATAGGGCCCTGCCATACTGCTATGAGTTTATCCCAGGTGAAAAAACCTTTCCTATGGAAGAAATTTAGGAGTCTTTCAAGTAGAGTTATTTTCTCTCGTCCGCACATGAAAGGGTCTATTCCAATGAGAATCCTGCTACCAGATTGGAAGCTCCATACCAAATTCCTTAGAAAATAAAGTTCAATCTTACGAAAGCTTAACCATATTGCTGACCCATACATGGCTCCGATCCTCCCTAATCTGTACCAGTGTGCAATATCTTTGCCGCCCATATATTTCTTCTTTATTGTGATGCTCCAGGGACCCTCTCCATAAATCCCTCTCCACAGTGATTTGCACAAGAGTGCCTTCCCAAAAGTCCTCAAGTCCAATAGTCCCCATCCACCTGAACTCTTCGGCATATAGATCTTTGCCATTCTAGAAAGGTGATATTTTCTCTGTTCTGATTGGCCGCCCCATATAAAGTTTGCAGTTATCTTGTTCATTTTCTGGATGATACTTGCAGGGAGGAAGAATAAGTGTGCCCAGTATACAACAAGTTGTGTTAATACTACTTGTGTTAGAACAATTCTTCCTACCAATGATAGGCATTTATATTCCCAAGCTGATATATTTTTATAGTACCTGTCTATTATCCATTGCCAGTCCACTTTAGTGTATCCCTTTGCTTTTAGCTGAAATCCAAGATATTTTAATCCATTCTTGATGGACCACGTCTCTATCCCGCACAACACAAATATCCATTCTACTGTTTCCATATTGACATCATTATGGAAAAGGATAGATTTTGATTTGTTTATTTGAAGTCCAGTGGCATTTTGGAATCTTTTTAGGATGTCATGAAAACATATCCAGGTGAGTCTGCATAGCATTCCAAAAATGAGCACATCATCTACAAATAAGTTATGCGAGATGTAGTTGTTTCTGCATATCTTCAAAGGTCGGCACCTGTTTTCACTAACTGCTTTGTTAATATGAAGACTTAATGAATTCATTGCCAAGATAAACAAAAGAGGAGATAGGGGACAACCTTGACGCAGTCCTCTTTTTGCTAGAAAATAAGAGGAAGGAATCCCATTTATGATGACGACATAGTTTACTTTCTCCACACATGCCATAATCCAATTTATTATATTAGATTTCAGGTCGATCTTTGCAAGTAAGCATCTAATAAATCCCCAATATAAACAATCATATGCCTTTTGTAGATCAATTTTAAATATGGCAGCTTCACTTTTTTTAGAAAGCATGGTGAACAAGATTTCTTGTGTATTGGCGACAACATCCAATATATTCCTTCCCTTTAAAAAGGCATGTTGATCCTTTGTTAAAAAACTAGCTAAGGTAGCTTTGATCCTTTCAGCAATAATTTTTGAAATGATTTTGAAAGCTATATTGCAGAGGGAAATTGGCCTAAAGTCTTGAAAAGATTCAGCTTCCATTTTCTTTGGAATAAGTGCTATTTGAGTGGAGGAAGTTATCTGATGTATGCTGCCTGAGATTCTCGCAGCTTCGACCATCCTTAGCAAATCTTGTTTGATGAGATCAAAGAAGTGGATGAAGAATTCTATCGTCCAGCCGTCCGAGCTAGGGCATTTATCCTTCTTGAAGGATTTCATAACTCCTAACAGTTCTTCCTTTGTTATGGGCTGGAAAAGGCATTCATTTTTTTCATCATCAAACATTTGTGGGGATGGATCAATGCCCCATAAAATATCCTAAAACCTACAAACATCCGTTCTTTTATATTGGTTTTCAAAGTATCTCACAGCTTCCTTTGAGATGTCTTGTTGAGAGAATAGGAAGCCCCCATGACCATCACTTATTTTCCATATGGAAATTTTCTCATGCTTGGAATTTGCATAACTATGGAAAAAATTTGTGTTTTTGTCACCTTCCTTGAGCCAAATCGCCTTGCTCTTAAGTATCCACGAAGCTTCTTCCTGCTTCATAATTTTTTGTTTTTTCCTTTCAAACTCTTTTATGCGGCATCTCATATTAAATGGAAGTGTATTAGCAGCCAAAAATCCGGAGATACTATCTAGTTCCATCTGTATTTCCCGAAGGGCCATTCTGTTCAGTTGTCTTTTCTTAAACTGCCATTCTTTTACAACCTTCTCATAGAGGATAGTTTGTCCCTAAAGGTCAAAAAAGGGGGGATCTTATCTTTTGCTGATAAATCCTTCCAGGTTCTTGTTATGACTTCACTAAATTCTGGTTCTTCTAACCATGATCTGTTAAATTTAAAAGGGCACCCTTTCCTAAGTCCCTTTTCTCTCCAGCTGAGATACATCAGCCTATGGTCTGATATGAAGACATTTCCAATGGAGGAGTAAGGCATACCCATTCTATCAATAATGCTGACATGTACAATAAATCGATCAATTCTTTTTGCAATATACGCCTCTTCTATCCTTTCATTGTCCCATGTTGGCATAATTTTAGAAGGATTTATGTCTACAAGATTCCTGTGCAGAAGCTCATATCTGATAAGGTCTGCCAGCGGGTAATTTTTCCTGCTTTTCCCCCATTGTTCATCTGAATTTAGAGTTACATTTAGATTTCCTGCAATCATCAAAGATTCAATATAAAAAATTTCTGATGCAAATAATTTTTCCCAGAACGGGAGCTTGTTCTTGTAAGGGCCGTAGATATTCAAGATATTAATGGGACAATCTCTTACTCTGATAGAGGCCGAGATGAGAATGCCCGCAAAACATTTATATGCTTTTGCTCTAATCCAAATAGGGTCCCATATAATCGCCAGCCCCCCAGAAAGGCCTTTGGCTTCCGAAGCAACCAAGTGCCAAGTAGGAAACATTTTCCTAAAATAGGAGATGGAAACATGATTTCTATGCATAGTTTCTTGGATTAAGATGATTTTTGGCTGAGCTGAGTAGAAGAGATTCTTTAGTGCCAAAATTTTTTGGTCTGCTCCCAGACCTCTTATGTTCATAGATATGATGAAAGTCATTGAGGGGTTTCTTCAGCCGCGCTTGCTCTAAGAGGCCGATTCTCTGACATATCAATGATGGGTACATCAATAAGGGAAAGGTTTCTTACTCCTCTGTCTGCGCCATCAACCCTCCCCCTGAAATGTCTACTGCCTCTGTTATTTTTTCTTCTCACCGTAATATTTCTTGCAGAGTTTGGGCTTATAAGTGGAGGTGATGGCTTCCTTGGTTTATGAATGGTTAGGGGCTTAAGTTCGAGTGATTTCTTGCTTAGAAGATAGTCTAAGTCACTGTCAAGAGAATTTGTTGGGGATGAGACGGGGGAGTTTAGAGGGGTAGCTAACACCATAGGCTTTTTTCCTTTCACAGATGGAGTAATTTCCTTTTTGGGAGATGGTGAGGATGATGAAATAAAAATAGTTTGGGAGCCCACAGTAAAATCCTTGAAAGGCTGGAGGATCGGCGAAGGAGGAGGGACTTCTTTATCATCATTTGGTTCTAGGGGGGTGTTGGGTGAAAATATGTTCGTTTAATTCTGTTGTAGTACTTGCCCAACTATTAATTTGTCAATCCGAGGTTCGTAAAATTACGAGGCACATGCACTATATATGCAGGACCAAAGTGGAACTAATTTAATCTAAATTACTGAAATCAAATTAATCTAGGAAGGCGTTGAAACATTAACTATGAAAACAGGAAATTGCATAAAGGAAAAACAATACAACATGTGAAGAATTGAATGACAAACAACATATGTGAGCTCACAACAATAAAACTATCTCAAATTATATTACAAGAATCAAATTACAAATCATGAAAGTGTAACAATAAAAGAATATGAATCAAAGCTAATCTCCATTCTCCATTATTCATTATTATTAAAATGAAGAGAGAGCACTCTCTTATATACATGAGGAAGATAACCATCTCATAATTACATATCCAATATTCTCTCAAGCACTCTCAACTAATTTCCCATTATTACAAGATATGATCCTTTTGAATCCTCCACAAATCTCTCAAGCATTTTCAACTACTTTCCCATTATTACAAAATATGATCCCTTTGAATCCTCCACAAATCTCTCACATATCTTGGATAAGATATGCCAACCAAATCCTCCATGATTTTCTCATAATTATCTCCTTAATATGGTGG
>APFE031568692.1:224795-258032 GCA_000404065.3 Pinus taeda
TGAAAAAAAAGGTGGATGAAAATATGACATTTCTGAGTCCCAACATCCTCCCCAACTGAACTTGTTGCATGTCCTCATGCAACCATGCATGGGTCTCTTTAAGAACATTTGGCATCTTGAACTTTGGCTTTACATGATGATGTCTTTTAATAATGAATGTTTCTAGGATATGTGAAAGACATGAGTAACAATTTACATTTTCTTATGGTTGGTTCTTGTGTGACAACCATGAATACAAAAAATGTTGGTTCTTGTGTTAACAACATTCATTTCGTTTTCTGTTCCCTTTTCTTCAATAATAATGTAAACACTCACTGGAAATCATAATGTGCATAAGGAAGCCCTTTTTGTAATATTAATGAAGCATGCCAATATTGCGTATGAAGCAAAGTGCAACAAAGTATCATTGGAAAATAAATGTTGGTGAATGGTAAATGAGAAAAAAAATGGAGTGATAGTGGTGGAGAAATGGAATCATGGTAGTGAATATGTAGTTGGTGAAGAAATGTAGTGAATATGTAGTGAATGTAGTTCTCTCCCCCCCCCCCCCCCCCCCTCAACTGAATTGGTTGCATGTCCTCATGCAACTTGACATGGATCATGAAAGGAAATGTAGCATGGTGAGGGAATTTTCCAAAATATTCAAGTTAGCATATAAGGAATTGCATGATTAAAGATTAGAAAACAACATACCTCTACTTACCCAAGAATGATGAACTATGCAATAGGAATGTAGCTGCTGCTGATGCTGGATCAGGAAAATGTGACTAATGTTGTTGTTACTGGATCCTGGGAAATGAAGGAATCTGAACTGCTGATGTTGAATCATGGAAAATATAAACGCTGAAAGTGGAACTGTGGTACTCTCATAGATCAAAATGCATGCTGCTGTAACTGTTGAGGGAGTCGTGAAAAAGTGTATAGTCTTCACCCGCTACAAACCCGATGGTACAATTCTAATCATGCGAATGAATATGTCGATGTTGAGCATGAACAGAAATCATTGGATTACCGACCATTGATGGATGTCGTTAACTAATGCGAGGCAACTCACCAATGATTTCAATGAGTGCCAAGGTACTGGAGTACATCTTGCGAAGTGCGAATGGATGTGTCGGGGTCGAGCCACTTGCAAGATCTGAAGATCAAGGGACATTGATGTATTCCCATGATCGTCAGCGAGAGAACTTGCCATTAAGGCATGCAAGCCTCTAGGTACTCAAAAGGAACTCTAGTCTATTTCCCAGATAAGGTGTTGATGTCGATGGGGCAAGACTTGTTGAAAGGTGGGCCTTAAGGAATCCCACATCAGTCAACGCGAGTTTGTACAAAAAGATTTTGTAGGACTATAGATGGAAAGAACTCACGGACAAGCAGTGTGGATCAGCATGGCTAGGAAATCAAGGCAATGTAATCATGGAAAGGGAATGAGTTTTATTCAGAAGGCAAAAATAAACTGAAAAGGATAAAGGGATGTATGCGATTCAGAAAAATAGGCGTGCATGAACTCGTGAAAGATAAGGAAATGGAAGATGGGTTGCAACATAAGGATGGTCTAGGCATTTGGAAGGAAAAAGGTGAGTAATCACGACGCAAAAGGATTTTTGTGTAGTGGAAAATGTCATGATATGTGCAGTGAAGAATTTGTTCCTTCAAGCGTCCAATGATGCATGTTTCATTGTGATTTCGAAAAATCACTTTTGCATTAGATTGTCTTCACTCTGAAAAACTTAGCACCATTCCTGCATAAAAATTGTCACCTTTGTGTGACATCTCCATCGATCATTCCAGTATGAAGTGACTCAAAAACAAATTAGCTCATTTTCAAGAATTTATGAAATGTCCATTTTTAATTATTTTTCGAAGTTACACTAATTGTGGATGAAAAGGGTGTCACATTGTAATGTTGAGCTTTCTACATAAGCTTCTCGTTGTCCTACACATAACACCAATCTCATTTCACTTGTTAGTATATGCATCCTAACTTTTGCCCACAAATTCACAAAAAAAATCCAACATACTTTTATTTCCCCCCAACTAGAAATATTGCATGTCCCCATGCAATGTATTCATTGATTGTGCAATACTTTTTCAAAATGTTTTTATAGGTTTGCAGGAAAATTGATTGAAAACATTTGAAAAGGTTGTTGTATTTCTTAGGGAACAAGTAGTTAGTTTATGAATGAATGAGGGCAATTTTATTTTATTTATTTTATTTTTTATTTTTTTAATTTTAATTATTTGTTATTATTATTGTTGTTGTTGTTGTTGTTGTTGTTGTTGTTGTTGTTTTGTTTTTGTTTTTGTTTTTGTTTTTGTTTTTGTCTTTGTTTTGTTTTTGTTTTTGTTTTGTTTTGTTCTGTTCTCACTCTTTTTTTTTTCTTTTTTTTGTATCTGCCTGGAATTTTCCATGTTGCAATCTGCTTTTTAGAGCAGGGCGCTGAGGGCCATTTTTGATTAAGTGTCCTATCCTATGACATGCTAAGAATCTGAAGGGGATTCCCCAAAAATCCAATCTCTGACTTATTTTTAAATCTCTCCAAGATATATTTATGTGGTCAGGAAACCCTCCACTGTAAGCCTTTTCTATAAGTATCCATGCTATTCGTTTGTCTTTTTCCCCAAGAAATCTTGGGTCAACATAGACACATCTTCCTATGGCGTTTCCTATCTCAGTTAGAGTTTCCTTCGACCACAACTCCAGAGGAAGGCCAGGGAGTTTGACCCATATTAAATTATTTGAAGGGGTGTTCTTCAGTGGGTTGTACCCAATGTACCACTTGTAAAGGGAAAGGAAACTCCTTCTATGTACCCATGGACGTTTCTAAATGGTGTCTAGATCACTGGCACTCAGAAAATGAAAGCAATACCATTCTTTCATAAGTTTAGCTACAATGGGTATATATCCGATCAGTGATTTCCATTGAATCTCAAGCCACTTTCGCATCATAGCATCATCCATCTCTGGAAAGTGCCAATGGCCCACTAGAGCAAGTTCCTGTAGGCTTGCTATGCGCTTGGTTAGGTAGATATTGTCCAGATTTATTGCAGCTAGCGGAGGAGTGGTTTTAACAGGATTTTGGTTCTTATTATAGTGGTTTGCATGTTCACACATTAACTTTTCCTTCTGTTGAAAAGCGTTTTTTTTGTTGTCCTCCCAGAAAGTTTGCACTCTTTGTGGGCCTTCACCATCCATGTCAGTAACTGGCAGCGCTGGTTGGACTACCACGTCATCTAGAGTAGACTGCCAGCCACATGGTAAATGGCGCCTTCCCGTCCAGCTTCAGCCTGTATTGCAGCATGAATCATGGCCTCCGTGGTCAATGTGTCTGACACACACTCCATATGACACCAAATCCCTCCCCCTGACTTTGTTGAAGTACTTTTATGTCGACTAGATTTCCCGGATCGGGAATTTACTCAAGTAATAAATAGAATCTATCCTCCTATGAACATATTACCCAGATAGAATAAGGCCAAAAGAGGGAAGTTAAGACTTTCCTGACATGAGAACTGGCAAAAGGAAGACTCGAGAAAGAGGATCTCACTTTTCGAGGGAGACACGGGTTCTCATGTAGCCAGCTACCCTGAGATAGTAAAGGTGAATGACGTTGCCTGATGAAGTGTAGGACGGATGAAGAGCAAATCTAAATTCTATATTCCCAAAAGTACAGAACACATCACCTAAAGTACTATCATCCCAAAAACCTATGAGATTTGAATCTCCTTTCTCTGCAGGCTTTCAGACATTGGGCTCGGGAATTGAAATTTTCCAGTCTCGTGAGGTTGAGTTTTCCAGCCTGGAAAAACCAGGAGGCAAGCTTTGTAGAAAAAACTTACAGTCTACAGCCAAGAGAAACTCTCGTTCCTCCAGAATATGTGAGAGTCATCACCATGGGTAGACTAGAGGGCTGGGCAGGCAGTCCATATCATGTGACCACCCTAATTAGACAGAGAAAATTTGACTCATATAACCAACGTCTAAAGGGAGCTCACAGAGTCATTCCTTGTTCTGCAGATTAATTTTCAAGATGATGTATCCGAGCGTGCTATACAACAGCAATATATTTCATAAATACACCACCAAGATCCTATTTTAAAGTGAAAATCTGAGCATGGTTTATATATAACAAAGTAATTATTCAATTTGTAAATGAATACTCGTAAAACACTAGAAATTACAAACCCTAACATGTGAACTTGAAAGTGGCACAGGAAATACTTCGGGGAGAGATGTTTATGGACAGACCAGTGTTCATACTTTTTAAAACAACAATGCCATTGTTCTCTTCTTAAAACGTGGATAAAATATTCCTCATTCAAAACTTTGGCCTTTAGATTTTATCTAGATTTCAGAAAAAGATAAATATATTTAACTAGAATGCCTTTGTTGGAAGATTAATTGACCTCTGTAGAAAAGAGCCTTTTCCGAGTGAAGAGCACCGCGGGGCCAATTGCAGAGATCCTCGTGAACCACCATGTATGATTTCACCGCAGATTGACCAGCTCCCATGCATATAAGGTTTCTCCACTAATGAAATTAAAGTCAAAGGCTACCACCTTACTGTATATGAGGCAGGACAAAGAATGTAACCGAGAGCATTCGCACAAGTGAGGAGGCGGGTATAAAAGACCTCTGGGGAGCCAGAAAGTTTAGGATAAACAGACGTCACCCTGTTCCCAGGTGAGGTAGAGGATCAGACTCAATATTCTGAACACTCCAGACATCATAGATCACCCGCCCTCTGGCGCGATGGCTACACTAAGAGTGAAATTGGCATTAGTCGCACTGATAGATTAAAAGGTTGTGGAGAATGACTGTGGAGATGACACGTCTAGCTAAGCATAGAGTCAAACCTTCAACCTGTTCTATGACAAAAAGGATGTGTGTAGATATCGGACACGTATCTTACATGCATCCACCCGCCCTCATGGAAAACTATAGGTTTCAGACGGAAATCGGACCTGCGCTTTTGTCTTGTAGGGACAAAAATTTACCTGATAGGTCAGTCCACGGTGCTCTCCACTCGGCTCTCTCCAAAAATGACAGAATGGCGATAAAGTTAGCAATAAGTATGATGTTCAAATAACTACTTGAACCAAATTGATTTGATCAGTTCTACTAGAGGATTAGGGAAGAGGAGAGGAATTATTAATTGTTTGCATATCGCTACCTGTTGGAGAGCGAAAGAGCGAGTCCATGTGAGGGAAGAAAATGAAGTTGCTTGTGGTCCTTTGCTACCTATTTCATTTTGTTTCCTTTGTGTGAATGGCCCAGCAACGAAATATGTTGTGTGCCATATTCGTTTGATTAACAACAATCAGGGCCTTTCGATGACACTCGATTCACTGATATCATCGATTGAATTTGTTTAAAATCATATTTTAGAAATTACATTCCAGGACTTTTAGGCAATAGAAATAAATCTTAATTTTTATTGTTAAATATATTTTTCGGATTTTTATTAACAATATATATGTATGTTTTTTTTTACCGGGGTGAGAAGTTGGACATGATGAAGATGTAGTTTTACTAAGTTTAAAAATATATACATATATATTTAGAAATAGATGATGAATCTGAGTTTATGAGTTGTATTAATGTGTAAAATAATATACGTGTAAATGCTCTTTCATTTTGATTATGTTGTATTTTTGTTGAATTGTTAGTTTTGATTATGCCCTATTCTTGTTCATATATATATATTATATAAATAACTTAAAAATATTATGAATTTAAATATTTTTGTTAAAATTTGTTAATTAGGTTTATTTGATTTGTTTTGAGATTGAAATCTTGTCAACCCAAATTTAATTCCCGAACAATTTAATATATATATATATATAATATAATATATCACATTAAATTTTTATTTTTTTTTTATTTTTTTTTTTTATTTTTTTTTTTTATTTTTTTTTTTTATTTTTTTTTTTTTTCTAATTAAAAAAAATCTATTTAAAATTAATTTGCGTTCGTATAATAATATGATTTTTTTAAATACAAAGTTTATTATAGTTTTTATTATATTTTTAATTTTAATTATTTTTGTTTTTGTATAAATTTGAAAAAATTAAGTATATTTGATCTCAATTTTGTGATCTATATAAATCATATCGCAATGTTTATGGTCAAGTTTCAAACCTACTAATGAGGTTCATTTCAGGACCAAGGTGAAAATCATCAATAGATAAATTACATCGAGAGTGCCATCAAGTTTTGAGAATTAGGTTTAGTCGCGTAAATACCCAGGGAGGAACGCTATTTGTATTATCCATGTATAAAAAATATTAATTAGTAATAATTTAAATTTACTATATATTATGTAAATTAATTATATTATAAATTAATTATTTATCAAATTATATTAACGACTAGTTTTTGGTTAATATATAAGAAATTATAACTAATTTAGTCAATATGTAAGAAATTATTAAATTAGTTACCCTTGATAAATAACTTAAAGTGCAATCACTCTCAACATCTATAATATTTTAATATGGTTTCATCTCAACATCTATTATTCTAATAATTATTGTGTTTTTTCAGGTGACATTTTTTTTTGTTTTTTGTTTTATGATCAATTGCAACCCTCCAGTTGTGGTCTTAAGCTATCGTCCCTTATCTAGCTACTAGCCCGTAGCTAAGAATATATGAAGGTGAGTTCAGTACCATGTTGGTTCAGGGCTACCAACCCATAACAGTACCAAGCTAGCTCTAGATACCAACCCTATCGTGCTACTGAAGGTGAGTTCAGGTCAAGTGGTTGGCCACCTCCCTTTGCCTTACCTTGGATGGAAGTCTCGTTGCCTTACCATAGGTTTTAACAACCATGGGTTTAAAATTCATCCAACGAAAATAGTGTAATTCCATTAATATTGTAAAAAATGAAATTACATTTTTTGCATATAAACTTAAACATTGTGTATTTATGCCATCTGTTCTAGTGATCAAGAAGGGGAAATGAGGCTCGTTCTGTCTACATAAAAGCTATTAATATGTTCACAACCTTAGTTGTGGCATCATGAATCACCATACATACATGGTCAAAAAAGACGAAAAAAACAACTGAATTGTTTCACGTATTGTCCCTGTAGAAAATTGAAGCTTCCATAGAAAAGCATACCACTGTTCACAAAAACTGCCATTGTCATATACAAAAAGTTGATTTGTGCCCAAAAATATATAATCGATCATCACCACCATAAGAAAGTTGGCCATAAACAGTTATAAACATATATTATCATAATATTGATGTCATAAATTCTAGTGCCCGAGACTATATTGGACCGTGGAATGCTTGTGGATTATCATCAAAAGGCCTATGATAATATGTGTAATGTTTAATACCCTGAATCTTTGTCACATGCCATAGACCCCTGTCCAAAAGAAGGATTTCCTTAGAAAGTTGATCTGTTGCACTATTCCTTTCCTTGAAGATGTCCGTGCAAGAGAATCTAGAAATCTCATCCATAATATTCCCCAGATAAATATTCCTGCATTTTTGGGTTCCATTAACCTAGTTGATCACCAACAAAGAATCCCTAAAGATATGAATTTTTTCGCACCCTTTATCAATAGCAAAATCCAATAATGATCTACATGCTAAGGATTCTGCCCAATTGTTTGATTTGTTACTTAGGCCCATTTGCGAATTTTTTTTGTTATAAACGTTGAAGAAACAATTTGTTATTGATGTCAAAGGGTGTTTTGATGGAGATAAAAATTACATAGTCTTAAAAAGGACTTTAATCCCTTTCCAATGAGTATTTACTTGCCTCCTAAATCCTCCATGTTCAATAGAAATTGAATTTACAAGTTAAAAAATGAATATTTTTTTTTATCTCTGTCAAGTTGGCCCACATAAACACAACTCGGCTCCCCTCCTCAACAGTCATGATGGTTCATTGAGATTTAAATCATCTAAATACAAGTCCTTTCTCCTCCAATTATGTCATCAACTTAGTGAAGGACAAGAAAAAGGAGCTTGAACCTAAGGTAGAGAGATAATGTTCATATATCATGAACCTAGAAAGAGGTTAAGGCAAATATTTTGTGATTTTTATCCCTATTTGGCATCAAGGTTTATTGGTGGGTTTCTAATCAGTTTTGGTGCAATGCTCAAAACTTAAAACAATATAAAATTTCATTAAATTAAATCACACTCCAAACATGAGCGTTACAAACAATTACATCGCTGTTTATTTAGAGGATAAAAGTCTCTCGTATCTCTTCAAGAGAAACTTCCTCCTAGATATTTGGAGGAAGTTGAGAGCTAACTTCCCTATCTCCTAATTAATTCAAGAATGACTCACTAATTCTAGAAAATCATAGATTCTTTAATTAAATAATTACATAAAATTAAATATGAGATGCTCCTGCACATACTACTAGGGAAGAAAATTTCCATGGCTTCCTAGCCATGAGTCTTGTTGTTGTGTCTTCCTGGATCCCATATATAATTTTGTTCATGTTCTTGTCCCTCTATATCTGCTTCTAGAACTTTACTGTAACTCCACTCCTGCTTTTCTGGCTGCAAAACATTTATCTTCACCATGCTTTTGTTCATCATTTCAAGAGGAATTTTACTAACCATGAAAACCATCAAAAGAAGAGTATATGACCATACCAGTATACCTTCACTCTCATCCCATGCTTGTAAACTTGTTTCCTGAACTCTTTTCTCTGCTTGATTGAAATTTGTTTTGATGTTGCCAACGAATTCTTCAGTCTTCATATTTACAACAACTTTTAGAAGTTGTCCATCCTTATATTCTATCTTTGCTTCATTATCTTTAACGAGCATTCCATTCAAGTATTGTTCTTCATATTTCATATGAACAAAATTTGGATTTTGTTCTCTTTCTTCATTTTTCTCAATCTTCATGACAGTTTCAAAAGATTATTCATCACCTATATAAAAACCTTTGTGAGTTTCTTCCTCATACTCAGCTGCTCTGAGTTCTTCCCTCAACCTTTACTTACCTTTTGTCTCTGTTTCTTTGAGGTTTGTATGATGACATAGAATTCTTTATCATAAGAAGAGTATTTTTGCTTGGCTTGAATAAGTTTTTCACTATAGTAGGCAAGTGGTTTTCCTTTTTGACTTAGAGCAACTCCTATTGCAGTTCCACTAGCACCAATATCAACTTCTGAAATGATTTTTAGAGTTGGCTAATTTATTATGGCCTTCACTTTCTCCTGGTCCATCTTTAGTCCTTCCCTTGAAATTACAAAGCCTAGGTACACTAGTTTTGTCTTCATGAGACTACATTTCTTTAGATTGATTAACAATTTATCCTATTGTAACTTCATTAAAACCATATTAAGATGGCTTACGTGCTCTTATTTTGATTGACTGTAGATTAAGATATCATCAAGGTAAACTATAACAAATTTTCCAATGAATTCTTTTAAAACTTCATTCATTAGCCTCATAAAAGTGTTGGGATAATTGGTAAGTTTGAAGGGCATTACCAACCATTCATAGAAACCATTATTAGTCTTAAATGTTGTTTTCCATTCATCACCATCTCTGATTCTAATTTTATGATATCCACTTTTTAGATCTATTTTTGAAAAATATGTTGCACCACTAAGACAATCTATAATATTATCAATACGGGGTAGTGGAAACCTGTACCTAATTGTAATTTTGTTGTTTTCTTGAGAATCTATGCACATTCTCCACCCACCATCCTTCTTTGAAGTTAATATTGTTGGAACAACACACGGACTTAAGCTTTATCGAATAAAACCTTTATCTAGCAATTCCTGCACTTAATTTTTAATCTCTTCGTTCTCTTTTGGAGTCATTCTGTAAGTTGCTTTGTTTGGAAGGCTAGCACTTGGAAGGAGGTCATGTTGACGGTGCTGGACTTGCCAACATGTCAAGGGGATCTCCCCAGTAAGAAGTGCCAATTAGACCTCAGACTGTTTGGTGTAAGAGTCCCAGCAGTGGGTCGTAAGGTAATGCCTTGACCGTGATGTCGCACAGAGGCAAGTAAGATAACTCTGTTAGTATCAAGGGTGTGATCGCTGCAGTGAGTCAAGTAAGGTGCATGAGAAGTTCTAACACAAATGGGTTTGGAAGAGTGCACCCCTTGACAACCTGTATCAGTACTCAGCTGGGAAGGGAACAAACGAGCGAAGATGCATCACAAGCTGGAAAGCAGAACAATCGACAATCCAAAGTGACGGTTAAACCAACAACACATTTGCAACAAAATTCTTATAATTGCATATGAATCAATTCATACACAAATACGTAAGTTAAACAACATATATCATTAAGGCAATTGAAACAGTCTAACTATAATAACAACATATGCATGAAAATGTGTTGGCTCTTATTTTATGAAGAAGTGTAAGTTCCAATCATATAATATATCCATGTAAATATGCTAGCCCCATCAGTGAAACGTTGCAGCCACATCCGCCTGCTCCTCCAAAGAGATGTACTAGCTCCATGCAGTGGAGAAGAAAAGGCGCGTTACAACACTGTCCAAGCTTTCTTCAAGATATTCTTAATAGAAGCTTGGCTGACCAAAATCCTATACAATGAGTTATGAAGGACTATTTATAGCAAAGGGCGGGGCGACTCTTGACATTCCCCTTTGTGACCATTCAACTACCCTCATGACTCTTCACCCACTCTATGATTGTAACATCCACTATTGAGACTTGACTTACACTTGAAATGACTCAACATTACAATGCACATGTACCCATGTGAACAATGGCTTGAGCAAGCCAAACTAGACATCATTCTGACTTCGAAAACTATAGAAGTCCAATTGCTCAACATCCTCATGTTGATCAATAGTAACATATTGATGCCAATACTGGTAGTCCTTGATAGTGTCTGTGTTTCTGCAGTGACATCTGTGTGAAACCTGAACCTTGCCTCCATAGCATTCGAGTACACTGCTTAGGCTCCTCTGTCCAACTCGTCTGAAAGCATTCGCATCATTGTCTTTAATGTGGCCGGACCAGCAACATACTTGCACATGATGTCTGCAATGATATGCAAGTCTAGGCTGGTGGCGGTGCGCATCAACTCGTTGAAGTACGAGTCAAGCTCCTGTCAGACCTGCTTCTTTGTCTTCTCCTCGCTGAGAGTCCCAAGTGATGGGATCGCATGAGTGTGCACTGTAACATCCATGCCCTTGAATACTCATGCATGAGAAGCCTGTATGCTAGTGATGAGCTGCGGTAGGTCTTCATAGTTCTGAATTTGACTCCAGATACGTGCTTGCAACTCAACCACATTGGCCCTCATCATCTTTGGAAAGTGAAGCAGGGCTCCCTTGTACTTCATCGTCCATGCTTTTATGTTATCAACAACAACATGTATGTTCTTCAAAATGTGTGCTCTTCTCACACATCACTGCTGCCATCCATGGAGATGAACGACTGCTTGGTGCACGGTACCAAACTTGGAGTGCAATGCTCACATAATTGTGTCAAGGGACAATACTTCATCTAGTATTGTTTTCTTCAGTTCATCTCGGGCGGACATTGTCACCAAGTCTCCTCCTTGCTTGGCCCCCTGTAGTTCCTTCGCCATTCGCTCATTCTCAACTATGAGGAAATGAACACTTGAGCTAGTGGCTTCGGCATACACTCTAGTTGCATTGGCCAAAGCAGCTGGATGCTTGTGCACATCAGTCACAATCACTTGTTCTTCAACTTGCGTAAGAGATGTTTCATCCTCCGGAGTCGGTACTCTGTGATACTGCACAACTCTCTTATGAGATTCATCAAAGGAGATGTTGTGCACCTTTGCTTCTAGCTGACCACCAAGGTCTTATTGCCTCCTTGGTCATTCGAGACTTGCTCATCATCTGGATGTATTGAAGTGGGAGAGTTGAACTCTTTGTGGTGAGGCATGAGGTCGGTGTCCTATTCCAACTCCTGCTGCTCCATGTCTGCATCCAATTGTTCAAGTGCTTGTTCTATCTCATGAGAAAATTCTTGCCCCTGCGATGGTTCAACCCATTCACCTAATGCCAGTTGTTAAAATGAATCGACTACAAGTACGGGCACTGCTTCATCTGTCTGTGCATGATGCACCCCATGCTGTATCTGTTGCAGATGTGCTTTCTTCTCCTGTTGGCACAACTCTTGTTCTTTCTCGAGTTGATCCTTCAACTCATGCAACTCCTTATCTTCTTCTTCCATTCTCTTCTTATCCCTCTGCCTTCACGCGATGTACTTGTCACGTTGTTGCCTCTTTGCCTGAATAGTCATAGCTACTTTCTCTACAAGTGGATCTCCTCGAAACTTGCAACTTTTCTCCTCCTCCATGCGGTCGACAATCTTCCTCTTCCCTTTTTCGCACATAGGTATGCTTGGCTCTGTTGCCTCTG
Organism: Pinus taeda; assembly: GCA_000404065.3. NCBI lineage: Eukaryota > Viridiplantae > Streptophyta > Pinopsida > Pinales > Pinaceae > Pinus > Pinus taeda. The sequence goes on from APFE031568692.1 coordinate 237,165, forward strand.
CTGTTGTTTCTACTGCTGCTACTACTGGTGATCTCTGTGATGCTGCTTCATGTTGCTTTTCTAACCACTCTACAGCGAAGCCGACCTGTTCATTGGGTCCAGAGGAATTGTAGCAATACCTCCATGATTCTTCCTCGGCCCAATGAAATGCCCCATGGATCCAATTGAACTGAACTCTCATCCAGTGATCCTTCACAATGCAATGTGGGTCATACGAGTTGAAGCTTCAAAGGTCGAACATGTACTTCTTCATCTGTTCTGCTTCGACATCCGCTTGCTTGATACTCCGGATCTCATATAACCCAATCCGCAATGGAAGAGTGGGCCAAGGTGCCTTCCTCTTCCGCTGTAATATAGCTATCAATCCTATTGAGATGTGATAGGCTACTTCATGCATGAAAAGTACGTCCAAGGCAAACTTTGGCAGAACATGCAGAGGCTTCTCTGCACTGAACATTCAGATGAAAGTGCTGGATGGTGAGGCATACCAATCTGCAATGCCTAACAATGCCTCCATTGCTTCCTTTGACATGCATGGTGGATCCTATTTGAATATCATCATGTATACTGGGGTGAAAAAATGGTCGGACAATCGTATGATTACTCCCCTAAAGCTACATTTAGAAAACAACTTGAAATATGTGTTCATAACAGTCTCTACCGGTGACCATGCCCACTCCAAGCCCGAGAACTCATGTTAGGCATAGACTGCATCTAGGATGTAGGCGGACATGTAAATCTCTGCATGCATAACCTCGAGTGACTGTTGAGCCTTCGTGACTTGTTCCTTCAGCTGATGAGCCAGTATGCTGGACCAGTTGCATGGTCTTCCTTCTCTAGCCAATTGGCCCAATGAAATCACCCAACTCTGAGGAAAGGTTTCAGTGCTCACTTGGCCACTCAGTCGACATGTGAATATGACCAAGTATTTGTATGCCTTCCTCAATATCTTTTTCTTGTAGATCTGGTTGGGTGTCATCCTAAGACAAGTTGGCTCCTTTACCCAATCCTTCAAAATGTCTTTGGAGTTACCTCTGCTGCTGGGCAAGCGGAATGGAGGAAGCATGACAGTCATGGGCTCTGACATATGATACATCTCATCATAATCACGTGCTCAGAAGGTTGCAAGCTTTGTCCCACTGACACTGCTCAAGGTCATCATCTCGGGATCAGTGTGAGAGATGATCCAGTGAATCATGTCCACACATGGGAGCACGGGGTATCTACATGCAATCCAGTACAAGCCGGATCGATGAATGTTCACATACACCTGACGGTCTTCGAGGTCTTCCCCAAAAGTGCCTACGAATATTTCAGTAACCTCTTGCCACTTCATTTTGATGTCCTTGTCTAGATACACCTGCATATCTTCATAGATCGACATATTAGAGGACACCTGCTCAACTGTTGCTCCAACTGTAACTCCATCAGTGTCCTATGATCTTGTTCTCTTAGAATCCATTGAGATAGATGAACACCTGAAAGATTTGGAAACAAGAAGCATGCATGGCAAGAAATATGCCAGTGGAAACAAAGCAAATCCGGGGAAGGACACAACACATGCATGGGAAACTGATGAGCAAGATTGCGCAAATTTTATTGGGAGGTTGGGTGACTGGTTGTCAAAACTACGCAAAAGGAAATTTGGATTGTTTGGGAGGCATGAATGGCTACTGGATCTATGAAATGCACAATCCAGTCAGGCAGTTGGCTGCTAGGATTGTGCAATGCACAATTCCAGCTGGGAAGGACGATTGACCCAGGGATAGATTTGCAAAATTTCTTGGGCCAAGCAGCCATTGTCCTCCAGAAATGCGTAAAACAATCCTAGAGGCCAGTGCTAGGCAAGAATGCAAATTTCTGGAGAGGAAGGTGAGCCTTCCTTCCCCAAATTGCACAATGCAACCTTATGAAGGCAGAGCCTAGGCTAAGGTTGGCCCGACTCGCCGATGGGCAACTGAAAGAAAATAAGACAGTGAATGCATGGAGACACTAAGTGATTACCATAAGTGATTGGCAGTGCATGCAAAACATGAATGAAGTATTCAACAAACAAAGCAACATGCATGTGGGTGAGGTAGTTCGCCGGTTTGGTGAACGTCCGTGCAAAATAGTTTCATGCATGTGAGAGTAGTGAGATAGCAACGAAAACTAAAACCAAGCTAGGAAAAGCTAGTATACATGTAAACGAAAACAAGCATTCAAAGAAATCAAGAAAACAACACTCACACAAGTGAATACATAAAAAGCGATAGAAATGTTGAAAAAGAGAAGTTGAGGCCACTTACCCATGAATAGCTGAGCTAGATGTGTCGAAGAGTCCTGGCGTGTTGTGGGATGTCAGAGCTCCAAGATCAATGTGAATGAATGAGCTCTAATGTGTCGAATAAATAAGTTTGGTCTCATGACACGCATGCCACAAATCTAGGAAAAAGGGACACTTGGAGGGAAACTTCTAAAACAAATTTGCATGTAACCCCCGGTTGCTAAAAATAGCTCCCTGAACCATGGGATGCATTTTGCATGTTGTCTCTTTCTATTCCAGGAAGAGAAAGTCATGCATGCATGCAAATCAAGTCTCCTTGGTCCCGGATGGAACTAGTGAACCATACTATTCATGCATGTAGATGCTCAACTGCTTGGGAAAAATGTGCATTCCTGGTTGGGAGCTGGGTTGACTACCCAGGAGGATTGCACAATTTCTGGGTAGAGCAGCTAACTGCTGCCCAGATTTGTGCAAATCTTGGGTTGACCAGCCTTGCTAGGGAAATTTTCACAAATATTGTTGGGAGCTTTGGCTGGAAAGATTGCGCAATCCTCGAGCCCAACAGGCTTCCAGAGAGGATTGTAAAATTTCTGGAGGGAAGGTTGGCTGCCCTCTATAAATGCGTAATTTTCAAGGGGAAGCTTCTCAGCCTATAGCTGGACCAAGTCCGGGTGAACAACCTGTGAGGAGAGTGGATTGACTATGATTGACAGGCTGCCTTTGTGCGAGGAAAACACTGAAGCTTGAGTACTTGACGAAGCAAGACAAAGTGATGTGAAAGGTTGGTAGGGAGGCTCCAAAACAGGCTAAGGTAAAATTTTGGAGGGTGGTTGTAGCCGCTACAACACTTGGCAACACAGTGGTAGAAATCCAGCTCTCTGAATGGACCTTGTTCATGAAAAGCAAGTCTAACACCTCGGAAGTATTGTTCAGTTTTCAGATCATCTTGGTTTCACACTAACTTGATTGTAAGATATAGTATCTGCCAAACCCTTTGTCAATTGACACACATTCCAAGCCAAGACAACATATTTGTTTCGATTGGGGTCGAGGGGTATATAGGTGCACAAGAAGTATAGTCGTCAGAGTCTTAGTTTCATCTCTGGTGTTGCTCCACTGCCAGCAGGCCTGGACAGTACACCGGTGGAGTCATTGTTGAAAATATCAACAAGAAATGCTAAAAATAGAATTGCTAAAAATAACACTGCTATAAATAGTAGTTCAGCCAGTGTTGATCTTAGCAACAATGGATGGAAAAATGGAAGTGCTAAAAATAGAATTCTATAAATAGAATTTCTGGATAACATCCTATTTTAGTCAGTCCCTAAACTAAAATAGAGAAGTAAAATTCGAATTTGATCTTAGCAGCTGTTTGTAAAATAATTAATTAATTCATCTTGATTTAATTAGTTAAGGAAAATCAAACATGAATGTCTATGTGGGGACATGCAACAGTTTCTCCATTAATTGAGGAATTTATCCATCAGTTAAAGAGATAAGGATGAGTTGTAATATTGAATTGTAATTAGTTGGCTCAGTTAACTGAGTCAAGTCCAGTTAGATAAATTCAAACAGTTTGTTGAATTAATGTAAGTTCAGTTAGTTAATGCTTGCATGCATGTAACTACTGCACTTCAAGTAACTGAGTATTCTCTCATAAATAACTCATGCAGTTCAGACAGAGACCCAGTTGAGATCAGATGGAGGGGCAATGTACTATCAATTGCTAGAATATTCCATTGTGAATATTCCTTGCATGCAGAAGGAATTCTTTCCTTGAGGATTACACAGTTACTTCTTCAGGTTTAGTGAGTGTGATGAGGCCAATTCACACATGTGGCTTCACTGGACCGCAAGAAAAACTGCGCAAGGAAATAGGAGTCTTGGAGGGCTTGAGGAGGACATATACTATGTCTATTCAATCTGTGAGTTGTATTGTTTGATTGTAGAGAGAGCAGAATAGCTTGAGAGTTGATTCTTTTTGTAACTTGAACAAGATTTCCACTTGTATGATAATACAGAGATTGGGGTTTAGGCCGAGGCTTTCCCCAGGTTATTTCTTCTGTGTTATGTGTGATTGATTTCTCATTCTCAGTTATATGTGTTCTCTTGATCTCGCTCAGTTCGATTAAGCTTTCGCAAAGTGTTGTAGAAGTAGATCTTATATTGTGTTTTAGTATATTGCATAATCTATTGATCTATACTGGGAATTTCTACATGGTATCAGAGTAAAGGTGATCAAGGGGAAGAACAGTATACAAGAAGAAGAAGGAGAAGTTCGTGGTTCTTGAATATAGAAATCGAGTTCTTATCACATCTCAATTTCACCTATGGCATTCAGTGGTTTAAGACTTGAGTATGCCCTTGATGTTAGCTCGAATTATATAGTTTGGAAGGATCACATGGAGGCAGTATTAGAGGATAACGGTCTAAAGGAATTCATTGATCAAAAAGTCCCCAAGTCAATTGATGCTACTCAACTGGCGGAATGGAAGAAATGCGTGGCTATGGCAAGGAGAATCCTCCTAGAGGGAGTTCGAAACCACATTGTCTCGAGCCTCCATGGGAAGGAGACACCATTTTCGATGTGGAAAACATTGAAATATTTATATCAGAATAGCAGCGATCAGAGGAAGCTGGCACTGAAAGACAAGCTTCGTAAGATCAAGTGTGAAAAGGGCGACACGATCTCTACATATCTGAAGAAGCTCACCACCTACAGGGATGAGCTTGGAATTGTATGGATCACGACCACTGATGATGACATGGTGAGTCTTGCACTCCTCGGTCTTCCTAAGAGTTGGCATAGCTACCAAGACTCAGTTAATGGAAGAGAAAAACTGCCAGATTGGGAATGACTTTGGTTAGATTTGATGCAGGAGGAAATAAGAAGAAGCACCAGAGATGGATCCTCATCGAAGCAAGATGATGAGGAAAATATAGCCTTAGAAAGTAAGGCAATGAAAGGGAAAGGGAAGTTGTCCCATTCTAAATCCAGTTCTTCCCATGGTGGGAAGAAGATTGACAAATCGAAAGTGCAATGCTTTCATTTTCATGAAGTGGGCCATTATGCTACAAATTGTCCACAGAAGAAATCCAAGAAGGGTTCCTCAAAGGGATCTGATGGTGAGGCACTGGCCTCACAGTTTGAGCTGGATTTCTCGCTTATCGCATGCATGGTTTCATCCATGGTGGGATGTGTGTGATACCTGGACAGTGGAGCTTCATTCCACATGTCAGGTGACAAGAATATTTTCAGTACCTTGGAGGAGAAGGATCTCCAGATCTGGATCGAGATGGGCGATGATGGAAAGTACCATGTTTTAGGTGAAGGTACAGTTGTGTTTTAGAGGAAGCATGGAGCTCCCCTCACCCTGACTGATGTAAGTGTGTACCAAGTTTGAAGAAGAATCTTGTGTCTATCGCTATGCTAGAAGATAAAGGCTATGATGTAGTCTTTAGTAAAGGAAAGCTATTCCTGAGGCATATCGATATTGGATAGACAAGTGAATTTGGATTCAAGTAAAGAACCTCTACAACCTAGAGGTAGATGACTGTGATGCATTGAGTTCCAAAGCTAAGATGGTGCAGAGCCAAGATGGTGGCGAGCTATAGCATAGAAGACTGGGCCACTTGCACCATGGAGCCCTGAAGATCATGTAGTAGATTTCTACCGGATTACCCAAGGGAAAACTTGAGCAGACGAATACATGTAAAGGTTGTACCTTGGGTAAGTATGCGAAATCTTCCTTTCCGGATTGAGACAATATAGCTGGAGCAATCCTGGAGCGAGTTCACTGAGATGTTTTTGGACCATTCTCTACAGCTTCCACCGCTAAACAAAGGTAATATGTTATTTTTATTGATGATTTTTCTCGTAGATGCTAGATCTACTTTATTCAAAAGAAGGATCAGACCTTCTTGAGGTTTTGTGAGTTTAAAGGCTTGGCAGAGAAAGAATCTGGAAAGAAAATAAAAGACTTGCGTAGCAACAATGGTGGAGAGTATGTCTCCCAACAGTGTAAAGACTTCTGCGCTGCAGAAGGAATTAAATGGGAATTGACAGCACCCCATAACCCATAGTAGAATGAGGTGGCTGAAAGGAGGAACAGATCGATTGTGGGAGTAGCTTCAACGATGTTGCATGACCAAATCCTACCACTGCATTTATGGGCTGAGGCATGCAATACAACAATATACTTGCAGAACAGAAGCCCGCACCATATACTAGGGATGAAGACACCTATGGAGGCCTTTTCTGGGAGGTGACCTGATGTAAGTCACTTCTGAATCTTTGGATCATCTGTTTACTGTCATGTGACCAAAGATGCTAGGAAGAAGCTAGACCTAACAACTGAGTTGGGAATACTTGTGGGGTACATGGATACACCCCACAACTATCGGCGGTACCTACCTTCCACTCAGAGGACAGTGGTATGTAGGGATCTGAAGTTCGACAAGTAGAAAGCCATGTCCTTATCACTTGAGAGGGAGCTCAAGTTGCATGCAGAGGAGGAACTTTCAGTTCCTAAGGAGGAGGAGCCTTAGATTGATGCGGAGCAGCCACAGGCAGAGGATACGGGAGTGGAGACATCCACTCATGCTGATACTTCCAGACATGGGCGGAAACGCTTAAGGGAAACTAACAGGTTGATGCTAGATGCGTGGGAGAACGTGGGACAACCATCTTCTTGCAAGTTCGAGTTACTGATAATCCCTTTCTTGTTGAGAGGGAGTGTTGAAAATAGCAACAAGAAATGCTAAATGTAGAAGTGCTAAATTTAGTACTACTATAAATAGCATTTTGGGATACCTTCCTATTTTAGTCAGTCCCTAAAACTAAAGTAGTGAAGTAAAATTCGAATTTGATCTTAGCAGCTGTTTGTAAAATAATTAATTAATTCACCATGAGTTAATTAGTTAAGGAAAATCAAACATGAAGTCTATGTGGGGACATGCAATAGTTTCTCCATTAATTGAGGAATTTATCCATCAGTTGAAGAGATAAGGATGAGTTGTAATTAGTTGGCTCAGTTAACTGAGTCAAGTCCAGTTAGATTAATTCAAATAGTTTGTTGAATTAATGTAAGTTCAGTTAACTAATGCATGCATGCATATAACTACTGCACTTCAAATAACTGAATATTCTCTCATAAATAACTCATGCATGTTAGTTTATACAGAGACCCAGTTGAGATCAGATGGAATGACAATGTAGTATCAATTGCTAGAATATTCCATTGTGAATATCCCTTGCATGCAGAAGGAATTCTTTCCTTGAGGATTGCGTAGTTACTTCTTCAAGTTTTGTGAGTGTGATGAGGCTAATTCACACATGTGGCTTCACTGGACCCCAAGAAAAATTGCTCAAGGAAATAGGAGGCTTGGAAGGCTTGAGGAGGACATATACTATGTATAATCAGTCTATGAGTTGTATTTTTTGATTGCAGAGAGAGCATGATAGCTTGAGAGCTAATTATTTTTGTAACTTGAACAAGATTTCCACTTGTATGATAATACAGAGATTGGGGTTTTAGGCTGAGGCTTTCCCTGGGTTATTTATTTTATGTTATGTGTGATTGATTTCTCATTCCCAGTTATATGTGTTCTCTTGATCTTGCTCAATTCAATTAAGCTTCCACAAAGTGTTGTAGAAGTAGATCTTGTATTTTGCTTTAGTTTATTGCATAATCTGTTGATCTACAATGGGAATTTCTACAACATTTATTGCCAATGACATCTTCAATGGTCCTCAAATTCCTCCACTGGTGCCCCAAGAAGTAGAAAGGCCTTCCAGCAGTGCCGAAGTAAAGAAAAGTGAGAAGGCTAAAGAGACTAAAGCTGTTGAGAAGCCAAAAGCCTATAGAACATATCAGAGAGGGGCTAGAAAGTTGTTTGTAGTGGATAGGCACATGTTTACTCCACTTGATGTGGAAGGGGCCTTGCCTTCTTCATCAGCTCATAGGAAAATTCTTGCTTCGCAAACTGTGGAAGGGGCTTTGCCTTCTTCATCAACACAATAGGTACAACAGGTGTAGCACGTGCATAAAGGGAAAGAAAAGATGCTGGAGGAAAGCTTCAGTAATGAAGAGGAAAAGGAATTTGATTTTATGGAACATGATGGACCAGAACAGCCACACATTCATCATGGCATTGAGATAGTCGACTTGGAGGCTCAAGATGAGGCAACAAATGAAAATATAACCATAAGGGAAAAAGATGCACAGATCCAAGCACTGATGGACAACTTGGTGAGAGCTAAGTATGTCATTTCATGCCTTGAGCAAGAGAAAAAGAAACTAAGTGACAAACAAGTCCTCATGGAGATGGAACTTTACAAAGCAAAAAGGCAAGGTGACAAAGGCAAGTCAGTAATGCAAGAAGAAGAAACCCCAGCCACCTTGACCAAAAAACAAAGGCTTGAGAAGGAGATTGAGGAGGATAGAGAAAACTGGCTTGACAGGGTCAATTTGCATTTGGAGAAGCTGCTACAAAAGGCCAACCGGGACAATCAAATCATTAGGCACATGGCTCGCCATTACAGGACAGAAAACAAGATTTGCAACATAAGGGTCAAGCAAATGAAGACAAGGCTAAAACAAGCACTCAAAGGCAAACAGGAGGGTGATAGGCTTAGGTTGCTTGCTGAAGCTTCCTTGGATAACCTAGACACTTGATGGTGGTGTTATCCACAAATTTGGAGTAAGATTTGAAGAATTTTTTCTTTTTGAAGAATTTTGGAATTTTTGACTCAGAAAAATTGGCTCTATGCACAGAGCCATAGGCGCCGTGTTTTTCCTAGGGGCATCTAAGTAGGAAATGGTCAGAATTTTTGGATCCACAATGATGAGTACATACATATTGTGCATTTACGAAGCTTTTGGAGCAGAGTTGGTCAACCAAAAGGTCAAAAAAACACTTAAAAAATGACCTTTCTGCCTTCTTTTTGAGCCACAGAAGCAGTCTTGGGAGAATCGATTTTTGAGGGGCCAAATCAACTCCAAATGAGAAACTAAAGGAATATTTGGAAATTAGACAGGGTAGGCTTTCCAATGAGCTATCATGAACTTAATTTGGACATCAGGAAGACCTCCAAAATGGTCTTGCAAAAAGCACTGCATAGAGCTTGGGCGCTGTGCAATTTTATCCAGAATTTTCACTTCACTGTGCCATGCCTATAATTTCGAGTTTTCTCTCATGGATGATGTTTTTACTGATGTAAATGGTAACTAGGCATGTAAATAGGATGGATAATAGTTACTAGAAGGTAGATTCCTTAGATCAAAAGTTATCTTGAGGACAAATGAATCAATTTCCTCCCTTTTAGAAGCAATTTGTTAGTTTGCCTAGATTCTAGTTTCTTGTTTAGTTTTTGATGAATTAATTCCTCATCCTAGGGATTTGACCATTGAGGATAGGAGGATGTTGGATCAATGTCTATATCTTCTTCTTCTTTCTCATTGTAAAGGGTTGGACTCAGTTGGATGCTTAGGCTTTGAGTAGACATCATTTTGTATCAGTTTTCAGTAGGAGATTAAAGAAAAGTTGCAGATATTTATTTGGGATCCATGTGGTATGATGTTCAATTCAGTTTTTCTTATTTTTTTATGCGTTAAAATTTATTGTTGACTCCATTTCATCATTTCATACTCTTTAAGTGGATTTTTTCAAGTTGATAGGTGGAACCCATAATATTTATGCTCTGTTTTTGGGAAAATATTCATAGTCTATGTTTTCTTTAGTTTAGGAAGAATCCATGTTGCTTACATGCTCTTTCTAAATCCTCACCTGTCTTGAATCACCTCACCCATCAAACCCTAGAGTGTTGAGCCTTGTGCCTACCTTTCGCCATCGAACCCCCTGCAATTTTGACCTAATTTCCTTGCCATAACTGTTTCGCTCCTCCTGATCCAGCAAAACCATTCAAAATCAAATCAAAACTTGTGCTACTATACCTAGCCTAATATCATTTTCTTGATCCAGTCATCTTGGCTACGATCCTTACGGGGAGATCCCTCTCCTGGCCTAGTAGGGCTAGCCACTTGGCTAAGCATGGTTTGTGGTTACCCTAACATTGCCTTCCTTCAGCCTGAGGTTCAATCTAGGTGATAACATAGTGGCAACCATACTAGGGAATGAAAGATCAGAAGTTAATCACCCTAGTAAGATGTTTCATTTGAATTCTTAAGATTGTGGATGATGAGTTTTAGAATTTAATAGGATTAATTGGAAAGTTGTAAAGCAATATATTAAATTTCAAGATTAGACATACTAGCTTCCCGAAAGTACATAAAATCCAATCTAGATCCGAATCCTCCAACCATTTTCAGTGATCCTCATAAAATTGGGCAAAAATCTAAGAAAGCTATAGAGAAATCTAGTTTAGCTGGGGAAAAATCAAGTGAGAATTTCATTCCTCAAGTTAATTCACTCCCGGGAAGGTTAGACACTTTGCAAGACATTGAGTTTGATATTAATTTTGAGCAAAGTTTATTTCACAGTAAATCTTTAAGTTGGATTGATTAGACAATTGCTGATTCCTCTATACCTCTTTTTAACCCCTTTGAAGACTTGTTTTCACACTGCAAATCAGGGTCACAGCTTATTCACACTCTTGATCATTTTCAGAACCTCTCTTCAAACTTAAACACTTGGGTACAAAATAAGACTCATAGGCCATCTTTTGATTTTCGAAATACCTCCTTTGCATCTACTGCCACTCAAACTATCTCTCACCCCCCACCTTCTTCTTCACAGATTGTTCACACCACTCAAGTTATCGTTAATCCCCCTTTGAGTATACCGAATATCCCAATCCTTGTTTTAAATCCACCACCTCCCCCACCTCCATTTATGGCTGCCCGATATGCACCCCTTGTTTTTCCTCAAAATCCTGGTGCCATGCCCCCTGATTAAAAAACCAAAATACCTTTCTTTGATGACACCCAAACCATCACAGCTCAACAACACGTAGACAAGATGAATGATTTCTTTGACGTCCATGAAGTTGAAATTGAAGATGTGATGATGAGGTTGTTTGTACAAAGTTTTGGAGGAGAAGTTCGAAATTGGTTCAGAGCCTTACCAATAGCTTCTATCACTACTCTACCCATCCTCCAGGGGTAGTTCCTAGATCGGTGGGAGGTGAATAAGAATCCCCTTCAGATTTTGTCCAAATATGAGAACATCAAAAGAAATGTTAGTGAAAGTGTGCAAGACTATTCTGTGAGATTTAATGCAGTGTACAATGCTATCCCTGCCAATATCAAATCGTTAGAGGGATTGGCTTTTCTTAATGTTCCAGATGGATTTAATGTCAATATGGCATATCAGTTGCGTGAACGTGATCCTACAACTCTAGAAGACATGCAAAAGAATGCTATGAGCGTAGAAGTGAACTTGCTGGCCAAAAGTGCAAGAATGAGATCAAAGAAAAGAGTGACCGTGGAGGAAGAAGCATCTACTTCAGATGTAAAAATGGATACATTGATTCAAACAATGGAAAGGATGGTTGACCGGTTGTCCATCACAGATAGACCTGAACCATAGATCTAGAACCCAAACTTTAGAGGGTAGTAGCAACCCCAATTCTGAATCAAGCAAAGAGAGCAAAAAGCACCGGAACAACCAGCGCAACAACAACAACAAATCAGAACTCCCTTACAAGAGAATTATGTTCAAGAAGTGGAAGAAGAAGAGCAGGAAGATCTGGTAATTGAAACAAATTGCTTCTTCATTGTGGATGGTATGCCTATATTTCTCACCGAAGATGAGGAGTATGCAGAAAGTTCCGACACTCTAAAGGATGAGGACTACATCTTGGCAAATGATGTTGTTTTGGAGGCCGAATTTGATGATTATCAATGTGGTTACATGAGTGCTTTGAGTGCACATTAGAGACAGTATCCCTTAAGGAGCAGAGATGTATTGGTTAGTCCTATTCAAAAGAGGAAGGATGCTCAGTCAAAGAATGATCTCTCAAACAATTAGAAAAAAGGAAAGGAGCATGCCGATCAAACTAGCCATCAACAAGTACAGCTGAAAAATAGAAAGATAATCAGTAAAAGGATAATGCAACGAAGGAGAAAATAGATAAGAGGGACATTGGTGTCAAAGAGGTAGAAAAAGTCACATCTTTTAATTTAAAAAGTGAAATTGCTAAATTAAAAGTGTCTATTCCTTTGACCGAGCTTATTAGAATAGCCATTACAAACACCATGTGTCTAGAATACTGCAAATTGATCCTTTGTCCGACATGGTGAATGTTGAGGATGATCATCCTGAACTTATTTTTGGTCTAGTTATAGAAGGTAAGCCAGAAGATAGCGAAGTCCCACCCTTTTATTTGAGTCTTATACTACATGATTATATTCTTCATAATGCTATGCTTGATTTTGGAGCTTCCCACAATTTGATGCCCAAGGCCATCATGGAAAAGCTAGGCTTGGATATCACCCAAAAATATCATGATTTGCACTTATTTGATTCTGGTAGAGTTTGCTGCATTGGTCTCATCAAAGATTTGGTGGTTTTCTTAGATCAAATCCTAGCCAAGAATGTATTGATGGACGTGGTAGTAGTTGATATACCACCTCTATTTGGTATGTTGTTGTCTAGATCGTGGGGAGCCAAAATCAAAGGCACTTTACAACTTAACTTCTCTTATGTTACAATCCCTGTTTTCGGTCAATTGAGGAAATTGTACTGGGAAAAGAAGATGAAGTATATGATCACTAGTAAAGAGAAGCCCAAATTATTCGATAAATGCTATACATACAGATTTAGAGTCTTTTTTTTTTGTACACTGATAATGGATTGAATGATGTAGATATTCAACTCGTAGAAGTAGATGATATACCAGAAATTTCTGAAAATTTTAGATGAGTTCTTAATCAAGAAAAGGAAAAACTGGCAATTCCTTCTGAGCATCCTCCACAGGAGCAGGAAGTTAGTAAAGAAGAGAAAAATGAAGCAACCAGAAAAGGTAAGATTGAAACAAAAGCATAGTTCAAACATCTAGAAGATGAAGACAGCCCTTGGAGCATGGACTTCGATGGTGCTTTGGGTAAAGATGGTGTAGGTATTGGAATTTGGATTCAAAGTCCTGTTTTTCAACCAAACAAAGTCCCAAGTAATGTTAGAGTGTGTTCCTATAAATTAGCTTTCGATTGCTCTAATAATGAAGCGGATTATGAGGCATTTATTACAGGTATAAAGATTTTGAAGAAGTCGGGTGCAAAAAGGATTGTGTTTATGGTGATTTAGAGCTAGTGATTAAACAATTCAAATGAGAATATCAAGTGAAGCATCCGCGGATGAGAGCTTAGAGGAATGCAGTCCTAGATATCTTGAATTTGTTTCCAGAATACACATTGACAACGGTGCCGAGAAGTCAAAACATCATTGCTGATTCACTTGCTACAAAAACGAGCATTCTGAAAATTCCAATGAATTCTAGTAATAAATTTGAAATTCATGTCAAACATAGGCCTACTGTTCTTGATAATCTGAGATATTGGCAAGTTTTCTGGGATGAGAATGAAATAAATTCCTTTTTGCAGAATGAAGGGAAGTTTAAGAATGCTTTCATTGATGATGTTTGTGATTATGATGAACAAGACATTGAGGTAAATCAGATGGATGTTTTACAACTGAAGGATAATCTTATTCCTAGAGGTCTTATACCTTTAGAGGAGTTGTTTGAACAAGATGATGTGGCGAGAAAACCAACCTTGGTTCCTACTGACAAAGGAGCTGAAGATGTAAACATTGGGGTAGTGGACTAGCCCAAGCTTGTTAAGTTATCAAAAACATTATCTCTTGAGTCAAAGGCTAAGTATGTTAAATTGATTTCTGATTTTTCTGATGTTTTTGCGTGGGATTACTCAGATTTGAAAGTCTATGACAAGAACATCATTCAGCACACCATTCCTATCAAGTCGGATCAAAAAACCTTTAGACAAAAGTTGAGGAGGATCAATCCAAAGCTGTTGCCATCCATCGAGAAAGAGGTAAATATATTGTTTAAAGTTGGTATCATTTTTTTTTGATATCTAGCTGAATCAACAACGGTGGTGGTATTGTACTTACGTTACACGAGGTCGAATCCCACCGGTTGCCACTATAACAGCTAGGAGGAACCACCCAGCCTGCAAGGAACGACCCCTCAGGGTAAGACGAGACTTGAACTCGTGACCTGCATAGCGGCACGATCGACTTAGTAGACCATTCGTTTGACCACGAGACCAAACCCTTGTGGGCGTTTAAAGCTGGTATCATTGTTCCAATTAGATTCTCTGATTGGGTTTCAAATTTGGTTCCAGTATGAAAAAAGACCGGAGAGATAAGGTTGTGTATTGATTTCTAGAACCTAAATAAAGTATCCCTGAAAGATAATTATCCTCTTCCTAAGATGGGCCATATTCTGCAAAGAATAGTTGGAGCATCACAGATGTCACTACTAGATGGATACTTAGGTTACAATTAGATCTTGGTGCACGAAAATGACCAAGACAAAACTGCCTTCACAACACCACGGGGGACTTTTCAGTATGCCAATATGCCATTTGGGCTGAAGAATGTCAGGGCCACTTTTCAGCGAGCCATGGATATATCTTTCGCTACCGATAAGGATGTTTTCTTGGTGGTTTATTTAGATGACTTGATAGTATTTTCTAGTTTTGATGATGAGCATTTACACCACCCGAGGATTGTTTTTCATAAATGCAGGGAGTTCGGGATTTCTTTAAATCCAAAGAAGATTCTTTTTTCCATGGAGGAAGGTAAACTCCTTGGTCATATAATTTCTAAAGATGGTATTCACATTGATCCTTCTAGGGTGGAGGAAATTCAGCAAATAGACTTTCCGCGCAACAAAAAGGAGATCCAAGCCTTCAACAGTAAGATGAATTTCTTACGCAGATTTATACCAAATTTGGCTGAGAATTTGTGTGAGTTAACTGATATGTTGAAGAAGGACAACACTGTGAAATGGACTCAGGATGTCGTGAAATCTTTCAACTTGGTAAAGCTTGCTTTGACCATAGCCCCTTTTTTGATCAGTCCCGATTGTACTCATGATTTTATTATATTTTCATTTGCATTTGAGCACACTTTGGTGGCGGTGTTGATGCAAAAGAAGGATCAGGTGGAACAACCCATTGCATTTTTCAGTCGGACTATCAAAGATGTTGCTTTGTGCTATAACATCATTTAAAAAGAAGCTTTGGCTCTTATAAAGGCATTGAAGGATTTTCGAGTTTACATTCTGCATTCAAATACCATAGCATATGTTCCCAACGCGGCTGTCAAAGATGTCCTCATGCAAACTGATCCAGAGGGAAGAAGAGGTAAGTGGATAGCAACGATGTTAGATTATGATCTTGATATTAAGCCTACCAAACTAATCAAAGGTCAAGGCTTGGAAAAACTCATGGCTAAGTCGAATCTTCATGCTCTGGACATAAATCTCATTGTAGCAATGTCAGATGACGAAGATGGTGGCACCCTCATTCAGGTATCAAAGATGTTTCTCAACTCACCTTGGTATTCCGATATAGTATATGTTCTTCAGCCTCTTTCTCCTCCTCCTGGAATGTTGAGAAGTAAAGGTAGATCAGTAAAACTAAAGTCTGCAAAATTTTGCATTTTGGATAGTGCTCTCCATTGGAAATATCTGGGAGGGGTTCTTCTTAATTGTTTGGTTGAAAATGAAGCTCAGTAGGTAATGAATGATTTTCATAGAGGAGATTGTGGGGGTCACTTGTTTTGGAAAACAACAGCTAATAAAATCTTGAGAGCAGGATATTATTGGCTATCTTAATTTTCAGATTTAAATAAGACAGTGATGAGCTACCATGAATGTCAAGTTTTTCAAGGAAAAGGGAAGCTACTTCCTCTTCTTCTGAAGCCGGTTGTAGTAAATGCACATTTCCATAAGTGGGGGCTTGATTTCATAGGAGAAATTCATCCTACATCATCAACATAGCACAGATGAATTTTGACAGCTACCGATTACTTCACCAAATGGATCGAAGCCATTATGATAAGGCAAGCTATGGATACAGTAATTATTCAGTTTTTAGAGTCAAATATCTTGTCTCATTTTGGTTGCCCTCACAAGATTATTATAGATAATGAAAAAACATTTAAGTTGAAGAGAATGGTTGAGTTTTGCAACAAATACAACATCACATTGGGTCATTTCACTACATACTACCCGCAGGGCAATGGATTAGTTAAGTCTTCAAATAAATCCTTGGTAAACATTATTAAGAAGATGTTGGAGGCAAATAAAAAGAATTGGCATTGGAAGCTTGTCAATGCTTTATGGGTTGATAGAGTGAGCAGTAATAAATCAATAGGTATGTCGCCTTTTGAATTGGTTTATGGTACTAATACGGTGTTTCCCACATCCCTTGCAGTCCCATTCATGAGATTATTGCAAGAAGCCAACAGTGAAGAAGATGATATTCAACGCTAGATCAATCAAATAATTCACCTTCAACAAACAAGAGAAGAGGTTTCTCAAAACACTTTCCAGCTACAAGAGAAGATAAAGAAAATTTATGACCACAAAACCAAGGCAGAAAATTTTTAGCTGGAAGATGTAGTGCTGTGATGGGATGCACAAAATGAAGAAAAAGGGAAACAAGGTAAGTTTGACAATTTGTGGAAAGGACCTTATAAAATCTCAGCCTATCAAGGACAAAATGCATTTTTATTAAAGGAATTGGGTGGTCAAGAATGCTCAGGAGGACCAGTGAATGGTAGGCTCCTGAAAAACTATTATTTTTGATGCAGCTTGTTGAAGTTGCTTCACTGTCACTGTATATACCAGTTTGTTTTCCTTGCAAGTTTTGAAGTACAATGTCATTTGACCTTAGGGCCCAAAGTGAAGGCTATAAAGCTTAAATGCTTTGTGCTATGTTTAGTTGGTTCTTGAGTCAGTTTAGAGTCAGTTGTGAGTTAGTCTTCAGTTTGTATCAAGTCATTTTTCAAAAGTTTCAAAACGTTTTCAGTCTTTCATTTGTTTGGCCGTATTGGCCCAATCAGCTAGGGACTTGGTCTATAGTGTTCTTGACACTTCCAAGGAGCTTCCATCCCCATTAAGGCCAATGTTAGTGTCAATATATGCATACTTCCATTAGGGATCAAATATGCTCTTTTCATTTTCATTTTAGATTTCTTATATTTAAGTTTTTGGATCATTCCACTAGGTCATGTCAAAATGGTCTATTGATGATTGTCTTCTTCTCAGAAAATCAAATCTTCCCTCATGAGGTACATTTGTTGACCCATCTCCATGTTGCATTCAGTTATGGTTTTAGTTATGTTATTTTTAGAGTCAAGGCAGTTGTCCTTCCATTAGGTCTTAGGGTTCATTTCCAAGGTCCATCCATTAGGTCTTAGGGTCCATTTCCAAGGTCAAAAGTATAGTTTCAAGTGTGCGTAAATAAAGGGCAGCAAAGGCATGAGGAAGACCAATAAACAAATAGTGATTGCTAGTAAGTCATGGTTATTGTACAAAGATCTTATTTCACTAATGTAATTTTCATCTCAAAAACATTTTTTTGAGATGAAAACAAAGTATTTTAGTTGATTTATATTTTTTGATGTAATTCAAGTCATTTCATGTAATAAGAGTTCCCATAAGCTTCCCAAGCATTTCTCCTTGCTGCAAGAAAATGAAGCCATTGAAGAAATCAGTTCAATCCAAGCATCATCCACCTAAAAAGAGACAAAGAGAGAAAGGTATTAAACAAAGATTTGGAGGAAAGTAAAAATTCCAAAAAACATTATAAAGTGGGTTTTTTTTAAAGAAAAATAAAAATCACCCTCTATATAAGAAACAAAATCCTTTTTCAAATTCATCATATTCATTCGGCAAAGAGAAAGAAGAGTGTTGAAGGGGAGAAGGGAGTTGAAGCCAATTGGTGGCTGAGCAAAGAGGAGGTGCTACGCATAGAGTAAGAGGCGCTGCACACATGGCATATTGAGGAGGTGTTGCACATAGAGGAGGGAATGTTGCACATAGAGATAGAGCGCTGCGCATAGGGCCTGTTTGCCAGTGCATTTTTTCACGGTGCTGCACATAGAGCTAGAGCGTTGTGCACCTATACAAGGCGCTACACATAGAGCCAACAAGCACCAAAGCCACCCTAACAACCATCCAAATTGCTCTTTTGCCACTGGGAACCTCTAAACAAGGTTTCAAAGCTTCAAATTCAAAAGACATGTATAAAGAGGATAGAGATTATGAGGAGGAGGAAAATATTGGCAGTGAAAGCATGGGAGATGAACCTCAGCATCAGAGAAAACCACATAAGGGAGGCAAAATCATCGGAGAGGAACCATCAAACATCAAAGAGTTACAGGCTTCTCATATGACTGTCTCTTGTTTCAGGCATCTATGGTGTTATGAGTTTTGTGAGCAGGTAGAAAGAGTCCAACATCATCCTAAGCTGACCAGGCTTTTTGTAGCCAATCTCCATGATAACAAGGTAACTCTTGTCGGGGTGACATTTGTAGTTTCATCCTTCATCGCTGATGCTACAAGGATTCCAAATGTGGGGGAAAAACGGTATAAAGCACAAGACTTGGATGAGCACTACTATGAACCATATATTAAATCCAGGTACAGGAATGAAAAGAAGAGGACCTTTCCTTTCAGGTTCCTTGAAGACAAGTATGCCCCTATGATGAGGATCATTATGAAGTATTTTACATGTGAGGGCAGATTTTCTAGATTGTACACCTATCATATTAGGCTTCTTATGCACTTCACAAGAGTGAAAATGTTGAACTTCCCATATTTCTTATTCAGGAACATTGAGAAGATGGCCAACATTGTACAGAAAAGGCCATACCCCAGCAGATGACTAGTATCTATCACTATTCCTTGATTAAGATGATTGTGCTACATCATCTCAACCTTCTCAACATCTCCTAGGATACATTTATTGCCAATGACATCTTCAATGGTCCTCAAATTCCTCCACCAGTGGCCCAAGAAGCAGAAAGGCCTTCCAACAGTGCCAAAGTAAAGAAAAGTGAGAAGGCTAAAGAGACTAAAGTTGTTGAGAAGCTAGAAGCCTACAAAACATATCAGAGAGGGACTAGAAAGTTATTTGCAGTGGATAGGCAAGTGTTTACTCCACTTGATGTGGAAGGGGCCTTGCCTTCTTCATCAGCTCATAAGCAAATTCTTGCTCCACAAACTATGGAAGGGGCTTTGCCTTCTTCATCAACACAGCAGGTACAACAGGTGCATAAAGAGAAATAAAATATGCTGGAGGAAAGCCTCAATGATGAAGAGGAAAGGGAATTTGATTGGATGGAACATGATGGACCATAATAGGCACACATTCATCATGGCATTGAGATAGTCGAATTGGAGGCTCAAGATGAGGCAACAAATGAAAATATAACCATAAGGGAAAAAGATGCATAGATCCAAGCACTGATTGACAACTTGGCGAGAGCTGAGTATGTCATTTCATACCTTGAGCAAGAGAACAAGCAACTAAGTGACAAACAAGTCCTCATGGTGCTGGAACTTCTCAAAGCAAAAAGGCAAGGTGACAAAGGAAAGTAAGTAATGCAAGAAGAAGAAACCCCAGCCACCTTGACTACAAAAAAAAGGCTTGAGAAGGAGATTGAGGAGGATAGAGAAAATTGGCTTTATAGGGTCAATTTGCATAAGCTACTACAAAAGGCCAATAGGTACAATCAAATCATTAGGCACATGGCTCGCCATTATAAGACCCAGAACAAGATTTGCAACATAAGGGTAAAGAAAATGAAGACAAGGCTAAAACAAGCACTCAAAGACAAAAAGGAGGGTAATAGGCTTAGGTTGCTTTTTGAAGCTTCCTTGGCTAACCCAGACACTTGATGGTGGTTTTCTCCACAAATTTGGAGTAAGTTTTGAAGACTTTTTGCTTTTTGGAGAATTTTGTAGTTTTTGACTCAGAAAAATTGGCTTTATGTGGCGCTGTGCATTTCCTAGGGGCATATAAATAGGAAATGGTCAAAATTTTTGGATTCATAATGATGAGTACATGCACCCTGTGCATTTTTTAAACCTTTGCAGCAGAATTGGTCAACCAAAAGGTCAAAAACACTTAAAAAATGACCTTTCTGCCTTCTTTTTGAGCCACAGAAGTAGCCTTTGGAGAATCCATAAAGGAAGATTTAGAAAGTAGAGAGGATAGGCTTTCTAATGAGCTATCATGAGTGTTAGAAAATTATATATTACGGAGCAATGGAACACATAAATATTGCAGAAATATAAACACAGAAAACACACAAAACAAGAGAGACACAGATGTACGTGGTTCACCCAGTTTGGGCTACGTCCACCTCGAACAGCTAGTCCTTCCTTTCTATTATCCAGCAAAATGAAGAGACACAACCTATAGCAAAGCCACTGTAATATCCTCTGTTTTCTCTCATAGTCTCACCTCTCTGTTTCTCGCTCACACACATAATACACATCTATATCGCCGCCTCAAATACAATACCCTCATACAAAGAGAGGGGTTGCCTTCTAGGGCAAAAAACCCTAAACTAAACATAAGTTCTACCATCAGATCATCCGC
>APFE031568692.1:259131-273552 GCA_000404065.3 Pinus taeda
ATCTAAGACACTTCAATTTCTTTCCCGTCTCAATCTCAACCAAAGCTTTCCATTTCTTAAAAGTATCAAATACATCAGATTTATTCTTAATACAATAAATCCAAGTTTTTTCTAGTTGCATCATCAATAAAAGTAACATAATAACGAGAGCCCCCGAGAGATGATACCTGAGCAGGTCCCCATACATCTGTATGCACAAGCTCCAATTTTTCATTCTTCTTTTCTTTCCCAACTCTGAGAAATCTGACTCTCTTCTGTTTTCCATAAATGCAATTCTCACAGAAGTCCAATGCCCAACAAAGAGTATTGCAGTGGACATAGTAGTTGCAGACATCCCACCCAAATATGGAATGTTGTTATCTTGCTCATGGGGAGCAAAATTGCAAGGATCCTTGCAATTAGATATGTCATATGCCACCATATCTATTTTTGGTCAAAAAAGAAAACTATATAGAGAAACCTTGATGAAATACATGGTGAGTAGTGTAGAAAAACCACAAAACTTCCCTATATACTCTGTGCATTTTGATATGGACTCTTTCATCTTGTAAAATTCAGGCCATGACAAAAAGGAAATCAGAGTTGAAGAATTGAAATACAAAACAACAGACAGTGAAAACATTTTTCATGAGTCCCTGTGGCATTTAGATTTTGATGGATCTATGAATAGGTTAGGGGTAGGAGTAGGAGTGTGGATCCACAATATGGAGAATAATCATGCCCAAGGTCATGCATTTAGGCTAAATTTTAAATGCACAAACAACATAGCAGAGTATGAAGCTCTGACCTTAGGATTAAAAATGGTTAGAAAACTTGGAGCCAAGAGAGTTTCTATACTAGGAGACTCAAAATTGATTATTAAAAAAATTAATGGTGAATACTCTGTAAACAATCCCAGACTGAGTCAATATAGAGAGACTATCCTAGATTTGATCAAAGACCTTCTAGAAATAAACATTGATGCCATTCCTAGAAAGTAGAATATGTAGGCCCACATTCTGGTTACTTTTGCCAGTACCTGCAAGTTTCCCTATCAGGCCAACCATCAGTAAATTATAGAAGTGAGACATAGGCCTGTCATACCAGACAATTTGAAGTATTGGCAGATTTTCTCATAGGATTCCCAAATTTATGACTTCATGAATGTTGAAGGTGAGTTTCAGAATTGTAAAATAGATACAAACTGTACAGTAGAAAATGACATAGATGTAAATATTTTAGAAGTAGATAACTTAGAAAATGTAGAAATAGAGGAAATAACGAACGATGATCCTCAAATTCTTAATCTTAAAAATAATTTTTTTCCTAAGGGATTATTCCCCTTAGAAGATTTATTGATTCCAATGATATAGTTAGGAAACTGAAAATGGAGCCTTTGAGAGAAGATATAGAAGAATGTAACATAGGAACTCAAGAAAAACCTAAACTCATTAAATTATCAAAATCCTTGCCTCCAGATGAAAAGGTTAAATACATAAATCTGTTTAAAGAGTTTAAAGATGTATTTGCATGGAGTTATGAAGACCTAAAATCTTCTGACACCAGCATAATTCAACACAAGATACAAATCAAAGAGGATCATAAACCGTTAAAAAAAAAATTAGGAGGACAAATCCAGTTCTTATGCCATCTATTGAGAAAGAAGTCAAAAGAATGTATGATGCCCAAATTATAGCTCCCATTAGATACTCAGATTGGGGTTCAAACTTTGTCACTACTAAGAAGAAAATTGGAGAAATAAGACTTTGCGTTGATTTCAGAAATTTAAACAAGATCTCATTAAAATACAACTATCCTCTACCAAAAATAGACCATATCCTTTAGAGGGTAGTAGACTCATCTAAAATTTCACTGCTTGATGGGTTTTCTAGATACAACCAGATCTTAGTTCAACTAGATGACCAAGCCAAAACTACATTTACTACTCCTTGGGGTACCTTCATGTATTTGAAGATGCCTTTTGGATTAATGAACGCAGGAGAAACATTTCAAAGAGCTATGGATATAGCTTTTGCCAAGGAGATCCATGATTTCTTAGTGGTTTACCAAGATGACATCACAGTATTTTCTAAATCTGATAATGAACACCTAGATCACCTGAGAAGTGTCTTCACTAAATGCAAGAAATTTGGGATTTCCATGAATCCCAAAAATACACTCTTTGGTCTAGAAGAAGGAAAACTGCTGGGACATATAATATCCAAAGATGGAATTAGAATAGATCCTGCTAGAATAGAGGAAATCTTGACCATCAACCATCCTAGAAACATCAAATAATTGCAGTCATTTTTAGGCAAAATTAGTTATCTTAGGAGATTCATTTCAAATTTAGCAGAATTGAATAGAGAACTAAATAACATGTTAAGAAAGGACTGAACACTTAAATGGACAGTGGAGGCTAAACAGTCCTTTGAAGCGATCAAGGAAGCACTAACCAAAACTCTAGCCCTTATAAGTCCTGATTTTCAGAAAGATTTTATAATGTTTTCTTTTGCTTCAAAACATACTATTGCAGCAGTCTTGTTGCAAAAGAATGACTAAGGATATGAACAACTAATTGCATTTTTTAGTAAATACTTAAGAGATGCCACACTCAAATACAACATTATGGAGAAACAAGCATTAGCTTTAGTAAAGGCTATCAAAGATTTCAGAGTCTGTATTTTGTATTCTCACATTATTTCTTATGTTCCAAATTCAGTAGTTAAGGACATTTTGACACAAAATGGGCCTGAAGGAAAAAGAGGCAAATGGATTGCCACTATATTGGAATATGACATTGAAATAAAGCCTACTAAACTTATCAAAGGCCAAGGTTTAGCCAAACTCATGGCTGAATCGAACTATCAGGCCCTAGATATTAATTTCATTGGTACCCTTGATGATCGGGAAGAGATGGCAACTCCACAAATCAGTGAACCTTTTATAGATTCACCTTGGTATGCAGATATCATATTTGTATTACTGAACTTACAAGCTCCTCCTAGTTTAACAAGAACTAAAGCTATATTTTTGAAATTGAAGTCATTAAGCTATTGTATTATAGATAATGCTTTGTTTGGGAAAGACAATGGTGGTATTCTGTTAAATTATTTATTGAAAGATGAAGCTGATAAAATTATGCAAGAATTTCATGCAAGAGATTGTGGAGAACACTTGTATTAGAAGGCCACTGCTGAAAAAATTTTGAGGGTTGGTTTTTACTGGCCCACTCTTTGTGTAGATGTTAAGAAAGATGTTACTTCTTGTCATAAGTGCCAGATATTTGAGGGAAAAAGAAAGTTTTTACCTTTAACTCTCAAACCCATCTCCACAGAAATTCCATTTCAACAATGGGGGTTAGACTTCATTGGAGAAATACACCCAGTCTCCTCAGACCAGCATACATGGATTTTGACAGCCACTGATTATTTTACCAAATGGATAGAACCCATCCCTTCTAGACAAGCTACAGACCTTGTCATTATCTCCTTCCTGGAAAACAATGTCTTGTCAAGATTTGGATTCCCCTAAAAGCTCAGTACTAATAATGCAGCTGCTTTTAAGTCCAATAATATGGTAGACTTCTGTAACAAATACCACATCACCCTTGGCCACTCCACTGCCTATTACAATCAAGGTAATGGACTTGTAGAATCCTCTAATAAAATCCTTGTCAATATCATTAAGGGATTACTGGAAGACAACAAAAAGACATGGAACAAAAAGTTGGTCAATGACTTATGGGCAAACAGACTAACTACCAAAAAGTCCATTGGTACATCTCCCTATAAGTTAGTATATGGGATGGATGCTGTTTTTCCATCCTCTTTAGGAGTGCCAGTGATGAAGATCATCAAGGAGTTGCAGGTGGAACCAAATGATATCCAGAGAAGTATAAATCAGACCATACACTTGCAGCAAACCAGAGAGGAAGTATATGTAAAATCGCAAGTAATCTAGGACAAAATCAAAAAGATATTTGATAAAAAGACCAATGCTGATGATTTTTACATAGGTGACAAAGTTCCTAATTGGGATTCAAGAAGAGAAGACAAGGGCAAACATGGCAAATTTGATTTTCTGTGGCAAGGCCCTTATGTCATTTATGGTTACAGAGGTAACAATGCTTTTTTCTTGAGAGAGATAGATGGATCAAATCTACCAGGAGGACCTGTCAATGGTAAAATTCTGAAGCATTACTTTTCTACAGATTAAGAATAGTTCACCATATTTTACTCATTGTATATAACAGTGCAAATTTTAGATTGGATTGGATGGTAATATTTTGAAGTTGAAGCCCGGAGAGAAGGCCATGAGCTTTGAAAGTTTCACCATCATAAGTATGAATAAAGTAGAATAAAAAAAGAACAATTTACAAGGTAATTTAAATCATATTTTCAGAGGCTACTGATATCAAAGTTCTTGACATTTCACCAGGAAATGCCATCCCCATGTGGCCACTGTTAGGGTCCTATAATAATAGGATTCATAATTTTGAATTGGCTATGGTTAGTCTTGTAATATTGTACATACTTTTTCTTTCTGAAAAATATTTTCCATATTAAAAATAAAAAAATGTAAAGAGGGTATGTCCTAAAAGAATAATCAAAGGAAAAAAAGAAAATAAAAAGTGAAAAAAAAGTGAAAAATATGAACCCCAAACAAAAACAAATCATGAAAGTGTGAAAATTCAAATGCCATTGCTTTTATTTTTATGTGTAAAATAATGGTTGTGTGCAGCTTTTCATAAATGCCACAACCCATGATAGTCAAATAGCTTAATCTTGACTAATTCATGCTTTAAATTTCATGTCTATAGATAGAGAATAAAGATCTAGCCAAACTATTTAACCTTGGCAGATCAGTAGTTAGGTAGAGAAATAAAATGTGCTCATAAGCTTAATCTGAGCCATTGGAAGTTATAAGGTTACAATTAGATAGTTTGCTTGTCAAAGAAAATGAAAGAAAGGGTCTGCTAGCTTAAATGCACCCATTAAAATGAAGAAAAAATGTTAGGATAAGTAAAGGGTAGGTAGAAGAAAGGTTGCAAAAGTACAAGGTTGTTAAAGCATAAGCACATTTATCATGCTTAATCCTATGTTTCAGTGTGCAGGAACACTTATGAAAGTGAAAGGATGTTCACAAGCTAATTTAATCAACTTCCCCTCATTTCATTTCATCCCCCACTACATACTTACTAATTTCCCCATTATCCCATAATTTATTATGAATATACCCTTTTCCCTTAATTTTGACCCTTACCCTTTGGTTTCACACATTTCCCTAGAAAATTACCCTCCAAAGGTCATCCCCCTACCCTAAACCCCTTTTCCCTAGTGTGAAACCCACTCCCCATTGAAAAAAATCCTCTTCCCCCTCATTAATTTCCCTAAAAACCCATAAAAACCCTTTATCCTATGTTTTATTGCCCCTCGACATTATTTAATCAACTCCCCGACACAAACCTTTTTAACCCACCACGCTTGGTGTGGTTAAGAAAACCCCACCACATTCAACCCTAGTCCCACTTTATTAATCTCACTCATTGTATTTTAATCCCCACCTTATTCGTTAATTGATTACAATTAATTGTAATTAATTCCCAGGGCCCCACAAATCTCCACCCCTATTCCCTTTGTGTTGTTTTACCATGCGACAACCGTTAGATCTTTCACCCCCAGATCTCATCCATATTGCGTTGATTCTTTTTCCAATCTTTACCAGCCCGAGAGCACGCAAGATTTTCATTTTTGCTCGAGCCCTATTCAACTACGTGGTAGCTCTAAGCGAAATCGCGTGCTCTTGGGGAAATACCGCCCAACTGCCAAAAGCAGTGCGATGGCCCTTGAAACCACCTCCTTGCCAAAATCTAAACCATCCATTGTTCATTGTGAATTCCCCGCCAAAATTGTAACCGTTGCCAGTTAAAAGGCCGAAGATGCCCATTTTGACTCTTTTTGCTCATTTGCATTGTGAAAGCTACCTAAGCCTTCCCGTGCCACCCTGAACCTCTGTAACCAATTTTGATTGTCGATTACCTTCCAAAAACACTTTGGATGCCTAATTCAGCCATCCAATGCCCAGCTAAAGAAACCGTACCCTCTACAGTCACCTTTGAAACTAGTTTGCAGCTTGGACCACCAATTTCTAGGTATTTTGAGAAAAAACTAGAACGACCCTCTCAAATTTGAAAACATATAGTCAATTCAAACATTAATTAATCGAATTTAATAATTTTCCCTGAATTTGAGAGTATTTCCACCCGAATACCGAAACCCCTATTTTAAAAACCGCAAATTACCCTTTTACTCCACTAGAGTTTTCAAAGTTTCACTTCTACAGCCTGTATAAGCCTAGTTCACACCTTTCCCCCTAAAAAATGGCTGCCCAAACCTCTCTGGATGTGAGACCTCTGTCAACCCCTCACCCGGACATAGACCATTTGGCACTAGCAGACACAAATTTCCAAATAAAAGACACTGCTACTCTAGCCCACCTTCTGAAGCTCCACTGTTGGAGTAAGGATAGATTTCTAAACCCTGCAGATGACATCCACCTTTGGGAATCCAATTTACCTAAATACACATTTCGAGAAGTTCACCCATTCCCTGATATTGTACATTTTTTTCATGCCTGTTATATCCTTTCCAAAGGGATATTGTTGCCCCAAACCAACAGTTGTTATTTACCATTATGCCAGAGTCCATCAACAAAATGCTACAAATCCAGCCTAGCCCTAATCAGACCCTTCTATCCACTGGAGACCTACTGGACTGGTACACCACACTAGACCTAGTTAAGATAAGGTAAATCTTCCAGAATTTCATGATTGAAGACCGCCATACTCCTATAGACACTCCACCCTATGCTGCTACCAGTTTCTTAGAGATTGGTAGACACATAATCACCATGATCTCATGCATCCTAGGATACACTTCAGATGAGCAAGTGGATGAGGTCATCCTGGACTTCCTGTCCATTTTTACTCTAGGCAAGCCTCCTGCTATCATGTACAATTATGCTCAGTTCATTGCAGACAAAATGCATGAACAATTCACCAGACTACCCATTGAAAGAGTTTTCAAATACTCTTCCGTGTTGTTTTATATGTTTTTGTATTACCAAACAGATAAGTTCCTTGTACGCATCCAGAAGCTGGATACCAAGGGAAAAGAGAGATCAGTGGTCTACTAGACACCCTTGGTCCATAATTTTTCCATAGCATTTACCTACAAAGACTTCATAGACTCATTTGTATACCCAGTCATGAGCATGCTGACTTCTAATACTCAACCTAGGACCAACCAAGAGATCAAACAGGTGTTACAATTGGCTAAGAACAACAAGGTGGGAGACTAGTACTTGTAGTAGAACCACACTGAAATCAAAGTTTATGGATGCCAATTAACCCCCTATAAGTTTCCCAAATACCTCGCTATGAGGATATTTGCACTTGAGTACTTCAGACAAATCATCAAATCTGATGCGGTCCACTTCTTATCTGCTAGGAAGAAAACCCAATTTAAGATGAAGAACCAATTGGGCCCATTCATTGGACCAGAGGCTCACAAAATACTACAACAGATAAAATTTAGCAACAAATTCATGTGGTAGTATGACCCTCATGGGGTTATAAATAAACTAAGACTCAGGGTCAATTTGGGATCTTATATCCACCACCCAAGACCTGACATTGAACAATTTTCCAACCAATCTGAGTGGGTGGAAAACACATTGATTGATATGGACAACATAGTTGTGGATGTTGAAAACACACTGATTGATCTTGAAAAAAAATTGACCAGAACTCTTTCATGCAGGTCCCAGAACTAGGGGAGCCAATGAACATTCCTCCTATCCTTCAGACCCCATCCAATGAGGAGAAATAAGGAAGAGGCATCCAACTCTGCCATGGAGACTACATATGAGCTGTTTGAGCTAAGGAAAAGGCCCAAGTTGAATCCTGTGTTTGAACAGGAGGAGAATATTGAATTAGTGGAAATAACTGACACTGAAGCAATGGGGCAGAGGAGAAAATATATAGTTGTATTAGGTGAAACACAATAACCATCAACCTCCAACACCCAAATGATAGAGAGACAAAAAAGTGTTGAGGCTTCTTCCTTTGTCAGGCCAACTGACAGGGAAAAGGATATCAAAGATATGTTCAAAGAAATAAAGATGAGGAATGAGAAGTTGAAGGTAGAGACATATGCCCAATACTTCAAACATACACCACCCAACTAGAGCAGATTGATGTCATCATTTGACATCAAAGCAGGAAAGGTGTAGGTGTCATTTTTGCAGCCCACTATAAGAAAACTAATTGTGAGGTGTTGGCCAGGGATGTTCATCCCATTGACCAAATAGATTTCCACAAACAAGCTGGAGATATGATTTACTCTAGCCTTACAGGAAAGGCCACAGCTGCCCAAAAGTTGTAGGATTCATTAGATAATGTGTTGGGCATGGGATTCCCTGGAGTAGGTTTTGGGGCTTAAAGCCCAAGTTTTGGTCAAATATGGTGTAGAACTCCGCAAAGTACGGGCGCGGAGCGCGAATTGTATAATCGAGTCATAGGGTTGTCTGCCCTAAGAGTTGTAATTTAATGTAGAGTTGTGTTGGCCTACCCATGGTCCACAGACCTTGGGATTGTATAAATAGAGTGAGGCTCTAAGTGTAAAGATATCTAAGCATAGTAGAGAGTAGATAGAATAACGAAGGCATGGTTAGAGCCTAGAGTTGAATCTGAAGTGTATTGGATCGTAGTGGTAGGAAGAGGCTCTGTAGCTGAGTGCACAGAGGCCTAGTAGAGTCCGCAACTGAGTGTGCAGGGCGGAGTCCGGTCTGTACCTGGGATTGAAAGATAATAAAGAGAAGTTTATTTTGTGCATCTGTTACGAAATCTTTATGTTGATGTTATACATTACTTTTACTCTATTTATTTACTGTACACACTTGATGAATACTCGTACGAATGCTTATATGTGAATTTAATCTAAGTAATAAGCTAACGGAGACTAATTAAGGAAGAATTGGGTAAACAACACGGGTCATGCTGCGACTAGAACTACGCGAAGATAGTATCACAGGGTGCGGGGTACCCGTAGATGCGCGTAGTGCAGTAAGTGCGAAGGTTGGACCGCGTACCAATCACCTCATATCAGACATACCCAGGGTGTGGAAACCTATTCTAGCACCCTCCCATACTACTTTGGGTGAGACCTCAGTCTGCGGTCCGCGGATTGTTGCCAAAAGGGCCAGTAGTATCGGGATTTGCTTGGCTAAATCACTTCCAAAACTAGCTTAGGCCCCACTAAGCTAATAAATGGTTCCATTGCCAGGACCGGGATCTGCATAAGGGATGTTCGATGTTGTGCCACTGGAATCATATAAAGAAATAAATTGAAGAGTGGTTGGATAAGAAGATTCACGAGTTCGCGGTGCAAGAAAATAAAATCTATGAGTATCTAAGGAATAGTGGTTGGATCGTTACTTATACACTGAAATCCACGAGATTTTCTTTGCATCCTTTCTGTCGGAGCTGTATGAGTGGATCGCGAAGTTAGCAGACAACCAAGGAAGGTGTAGGCTCAACAAACCAATAGTGTGGACTCCGAAACTAGTGCGCAAACTAGAAGCCTCAGAGGATAAGATGGTGCGAGCTGTGGACCACTGGCTCGACCGAATAATAGGAGGATTTATCATTGAGTTCGTGGTGGACACGACCGTCAGTTATAGTGAGGTAGAGCAATGTTTTCTCAAGGGACCGCGAAGTAAGTATATTAAATCTTTGAATACCTGGATTAAGATGCTATTAATTCAAAAGCCAATTATGCGAATAAATTAATGTTTGGGACTACGTGGAGGGGAAAAAGATACAGAAGTGGAAGTAATGAAGAATTAGAAAACAGTCCCTTAATTTCACCATCGCGAGACAGCGAGGATGAGCTCGCAAAGGTTCCTTCGAGAAGCACGGTCAGTTTGATAAGGCAGTGGATTCTGCAGTTACCACCTCCACCCACAACACCACCCGCTTCACCTCCCTCACCTCCATCTCCACCCACTCCACCTCCACCACCTCCACGGTTTAGTATGGTGAGCGTGATCAAATTATCAGTATTAAGAGGGGTAGCGAATGAGGATCCAGACCAATTCTAGTTCGTTGTAAGAGCAGTATGGGAAGCACAAGGTGTCATGGATGACAATAATAAGAAGGCTACATTGGTGAGCGTGCTGTAGGATCACGCATTAACATGGTATATCAAGCATTCTAACAACCACCCAAACGCAGGAATAACAGAGATCTAGAATGTGCTGAATAGGGAATTTAGCAGACCAAAGTCATAAACACAATCAATCATCGGGTTTAAAGAGATCGCGATGCTCCCGAGTGAGACTCCCTCGGATCTGGATCAATGGATGAAGAATATGATCCACGAAGCCAATAAGACATTGACAGATGCACAACATAGCGCATGGTTTGTACCATCTCTGACATTGCACTTGAGGGCGGTGTTGTCACAACGGGAACTTTCCACTTAGGTCAAAGCATTGGAAATGGCAATGAGATTACATGAGACCCCGATACAAGACCGTGGGTTGGGAGTTCAACAAATCCACGTGCAATTACATAATTTGTGTTTGGAAATGTAAATCTTGAAGCAGGATAGGGCACTATGGCCAGAGGCATGCGAGGAAGTATGGTGCATAAAATGCAAAGGCTAGGGTCATGACAAGGATCATTGTCCAGTGTTCGTGAACTACTTGGCAGGAGGAGGGCCAATGTCGTTGAGACCGGAGGCATAGGCAGGGCTGAGTGCATCACCCACTTTATGGTGCGTGATCTGTCAAATAGGAGGGAAACACACGATGGAAAAGTGTCTTTTACTACAGAAATATACATAGACACCCCAACAATTGGTTTGTAATTTCTGTAGGTTGGTAGGGCACGATGAGCGTACTTATCGCAATTACGAGCTAGTGATAGATCAGACCCCAGCCTATAGGATGCAGACCAAAATGTGAGCCCTCGACCCCGATGCAGGGATGGCACATGTTGGATTTTAGGGGCGAGGTCGGGGACGAGGTGGAATGGGACCAGGAAGGGGCCGCAGACAATTAATTTGTTACAATTGTGGAGGACTAGGGCACTATGCCCGCGATTGTACCAACCCGATGAGGATATCCTATTCGTATTGTGCTCAGTTTGATCATGAAACAATAAACTGTCCTACCTTGATCACAAAGATGCGCGAAAAAGGGGTATTCCAGCCTCCCCAACTCAGAATATACAAATGATGAGGTCTGAGCCACGCGAAGAGGACCCGAATGTAAACATGATGCTCAGAAGTGGTATAACCATGGGAGAAGATACAGGGAAACAACTAAAGGAAAGTACATGGGTTCGCAAGGCTCCTGGGAAGGAACCAAAGTTTGACTTAGAACGCACAAAGGAGACATTCATGGAAGCTAAGAAGAGCTTCACGGAGGCCTCCACTTCAGGCAATAAGGATCAACCAGAGCCAGGAATGGATCCTTCAATTCTCACTACCTTTTTGGAGACATGCATGAAACTGTTACGCTACAGCAAGGTAGTTAAAGGACTACAAGAACTGATCACCAAGTGCGCGGGGTCAGGGGAATCGCGCGTTGTCTCGAAACTGGGGAATCGCGCGTTGTCAGGTGATCCTAGATTTGGGTTTGGATGCAAATGTATTACTGAAGCAAACATGGGAATGCATGGGCAGGCCTGCGTTACAATGGTCCCCTATTTAATCACAAATGACGAACCAATAGAAGATTTTTCCGATGGGGAGGTTGCAAGGGGTAATAGTTGATATTGAAGGTGCTAGCACGCAGGTGGATTTTGAAGTAATAGAGATTGTCGATGACAAAAATCCCTATCCTGTGCTGTTAGGAATAAATTGGGCCACTGATATGACGATATGAACAGAGTCATCAACCTGAAGAAGTGCAAAATGATCTTCGAGAAAAAGTCACTACACATAGTAGTCCCACTGGACCCAACTAAAGGAGCGGACTACACTGAATCAGTGCACGATGATGATCTCGATTGTATTTAGAAGATAACTGCACAAGACCAGGATTGGGTGAATTCGATTGTAGATGGGAGGATCTCGTGGAAGCATGAAAGCTCCTGCACTTCAGATTCAGATGAAGAAGTAGAATGATGGCAGAATCGGTTGCACAAAGTGACAACGTTGAATTGAAACATGATGGTTAGATCACTGCACTACGCGACAACAGAAGCAAGAGAGCTACCGACATATGATGGATTGATAGTGGTGGGTGAATTCCTGAGAAAATTCGAAAGTGCAGTACTAAAACAACAACGATTCGTTGCGTTGAAGTGGGCACTACCTGCCACACCTGCATGATGGTGGGGTACACATCAAGGAAATTTTGAGAACAACCGCAGATGTAGAAGGATGATGTGCTGTTACAGGTCAATTTGGGCACATCAATCCCAACTTCCAGATTAGTACTATTAGGGTCCATCAATCCCTATTTTAGTTGTTTTCATTCCCTAATGAGGTCAGCCTACATCATGCTTGCCTCCCAAGAGTTTCCATGACAACATTCATCCAAAAAGTGTCCCTAAGGAGATCAACGCATGTAGCCTTCTATCAGGCTACATTGCAATGCAGGAACTGCACTGACTAGGTGCGCTGCAGCACACTTAGCCTTTGTTTCACCTGCACTGAGCGAGATTCAACGAATTTTTTAAATGAATCCATTGGATTCCTCATCCAATGGATACTTCTAGAAGTTTCCAAGTTGGTTGAGCTCACTTTGGATGAGGAAGAGGATGAATGAACCTTAATCCATTATCCCTTCCTCCATGGAACCACTTCCCAAATTTGGTAGAGTATTCATGAAGGCCATTGATGGCTTAACCTCCTCCATTCAGCTATAAATTGACCAAGCATTCAAAGGCTGGTCTAGGTTGGAATTTCTTAAGTTAAGGAAATGTTGTTTGAATGAGATTAGTAAGAGTATTGTAATGATGTCGAATTGTTGCTTCATGAGGAGAGAAGGGATCGAAACTGGAAGGAAGACACTGAATCAAGCATGAACATTCATGGGTTGTAATCTTTCCTTTTATCAATAAAGAATTCAAAGTTTTTTCCATTCGTGTTCTTATATGATGTACATCATATTCTAGATTCTATGATATGTTTAATTAACTGATCTTTATTGTATGTTGATATAGCTCCAAATATCACCCTTGGTATTTATGATGCTTGATTTATGGCCTAGGGCAACCCCTCCTTGCAGGCTTGGTCCAAATATTTTAAAAAACAGTGTTTTACTTCCTGTACGCTACTTTTCCCTGTGACAAAAGCATGTACACGTGGGTTAGTCAATACCCAACCCGCGTAAATGCGTTAAAACACTTAAAAAAATTAAATTTCCTTAACTATGGGTGGAGTTCATGGGTTTTACCTGTTGATTACCTCCTAGTGCCCATGGCCCAACTATTTCCCAACTATTTATCAACTAAAAAACTAATTGGGAGAAGTATAAATAGACTTCTATGGGAATGCCTTAAGGAGGAGAGAGGAGATAGAATTATTATAATGAGATTATACCCTAACTAAGTCTAAAGTATCCCTGTGCTTCAAGCACTTCCCCAAGTTCAAGAAATGCTTGTTTCCTTGAGTGTCGATATTCTCCCACTTGCTCGAGATATCATGGTATTGGTTATGGAAGGAGGCTGTTGAAGGCTGGGACTGGACGGACTTGGAGGACAGTTCCGCTTGGAGCCGGAAGAAGAAGATTCAGGTGAACTCTTTCCGTATTTGTTATAGATTTCTACAATAAAAAGAAACACTGTCTTGTTCCTGAGATTGACTTTGTTTATGCATCAGATGTTGTTGTTGTAATTCATATATGAATGATTATTTTGATGTATAACTAACCATTTGGCTATATGATATAAAGTTGTTTTCATTAAAATGCTTTATCTATATGCTGCTATGTATGTTCAAATTGGTTGATTTGCAGATTTGAAGATCATCAGGAGTTGCATAGGGTTTGAACCCTGCTGGAACTACCCAAACGAAGGACATCCGGGTGTTAGCCTCTTACTGCAGCAGGTTACTCATATTTCATGATTGATATTTTTACAGGCCAAGTATGTCATACTTTGCATGCTGCAATGCTCCATATTTGCTAAACAGTCACCAAGGAGAGAATGCTACTCAAAGTTCATCTAACTGCATTCCAATTTTGAAAAGTCATTCCAGTTTTGTAGAATTTTTAGCTAAAGGGAGGTCCAAACAACTTAATCTTGGTCTCCCTAGGTTTCAATTTCCTGTTTTAGAATATAGAGAATGAAAATCTGTCCAAACAGCTTAATCTTGGCAGATGCTTAGATAGGTAGAGAATCAAAGGAGCCCAACTGCTTAATCT
>APFE031568692.1:291454-307015 GCA_000404065.3 Pinus taeda
CCCCCCAGATCCGACGGCCCTTGTTCACATCGGGTGCCCCATTGCGGTGGTAGATTACCACCCGATGTCCGACGGTTTTACCGTTGTACACCGGGACAGGTGGCGGCCTCCCATTGCATCGGGCCGCCCCTGATAGAAACCACCTCCGTACCAAAGGCGGTCCGATGCACAGGAAAAATCGCCCTCCCCTCACGTAACAGGAGCGCCACCTCACCCTGCCACGTTGCCTCCACATCACCTCACACAGCCTGCGCCCGGCCCACGTCACCCTGCCACGTGTCTCTGCCACGTCACCTGGCCGTACTACCACGTCACCTTGATGACGTCAGCATGCTAACGTCATCCACCGTACTGCTGACGTCAGCAGCCAAAAAATGGAAATTTGCCCAAGCGCGAAAGTCGAGCTTCGGAGCTCCGGAATGAGAAACGGAGGCAATTCTCCATGTGTGAAGCGCTAATCGCGCATCGCTACAGGAAATGGGCCATATTGGGGAATCTTTAGGGAATCTTTTGATTCCTTGGCCCTTTTTGCATCGAAAAAGCCCGAAATTGCCCGATTTTGCCAAATGAAATGAATTTGAAGACAGAAAGAGACCAAGGACAGAGATATCAGATCAAATATGCAGACAGAAAGCACGTCAAAGAGTATCAGGAAGTGGCGAAGACCATCAATGTAGCGGAAAAGTGTATCAGAGGAGATTTTCTCAGGGTTCGAGGTAAATCCAACATTAAAACGAAAGCTCTAAAAGCAAGAAGCAATTGAAGACGCATTGAAGGCTCACCAGCACAAATGACTGCACATTAAACTCACGGAAGATCAGTGGACCAGAACTCAATGCACAGTTATGACAGAACCACTGCACCAAATCACACAGGACACCTCATCAACTCAACTTGATTCGGTTGCCTCTAGCATAGCCCAAAGGACTTACTTGCATTTAATTCTAGTAACAATTAGGTTTTAGAAAAAGATTTTTCCGGCAGACCTGTTTAGGTCAATTGTAATAAATGACTTCAAATATTTTGCTTATATATACCACCCTAAAAAATGGAGTAGGAGTTGGTTGGTTAGTTGTTGGTTGATCAATAGTTTAATCTTTGTTATTCTGATCTTTCTCTCAAGCAGAGACTCGCACTGTAACTGTGATGCTTTCTATAATCAAAGACTGCTAAAAGCATGAATTCTGAAACTTTCTGCTGTGTTTAATTGGCCGAGGAGTGATTGTGGAATTCCTGTGCTTCGACATGGTTCAATAAGTGTTTCTTAACTCTGTTAGTTTTATTCATGTTTGTTTAATCAGAAATCCACCCTCTAAATTGCAGAAAAGAAGAATAGCTTAGGATTTGCTTAACTGCACCTTAGGCTCAATTTCTGCGATTTTTCATGTTTTCATCAGGAATAGTTATGAACATGCATACTTAAATCATATTGTTTATGCTATTTCTTTCACTTATGAATGATAAT
Organism: Pinus taeda; assembly: GCA_000404065.3. NCBI lineage: Eukaryota > Viridiplantae > Streptophyta > Pinopsida > Pinales > Pinaceae > Pinus > Pinus taeda. The sequence goes on from APFE031568692.1 coordinate 292,920, forward strand.
TTAGGAATTCTTAACCGCTCCTAGATAACCATTCTTTCACTTCTCCTCCCTGTCAGTTCTGATGAAAGATTCTTAATTGCCTTTCATCCCTGACCATCATTCCATCCTTCAGGAAATTGATCATTGTCTCATGTGTGGCTATCTCGCTCCACAATCCTCTTGTGACCAAGAAAACGCACCAGCAAGCCTTAATCCATGACTCCATGCCCAATGGTTTGAAACTTATCACACTTTACCTTGCCTCTCTGCCTGGAATTTCTACCTGGCATACACCTTCCATCCAAACAAAACAACAAAACCCCTGTATCGAACAACTAGCCTAAAATCACCATCAATAAGGCTAAATCATTAAGAGAGAGCCCTCTCTGATTGCAGGTGGGCTAGAACCTGTAATCCAAAGATTGGTTTGTGGTTACCTCGGCCGTATCCCTACAGGAGCTTTGGGACAACCTGAGTGATAACACTGGGTATGATCTTTATTACATAGTTTGTTTATATAAGCATGTTGCCTGAGTTGTATGCGTGTTTCTTACTGTAGATTTCTTTTGCTTTGTTGGGGTTCCAACCCAAAACCCTAGGGTACTTATTCCGGTAACAGAATTGGCGACTCCACTGGGGATAACAATCTTGTTATTCCTAGTTTGGGTTGTTTAGTGTCAATTAGGGCTCAGTTCTTGGTTTTCTTGTTGTGACAGTATTGCCTGCTCCTGTAGGAACTCAGACCTCAAGTTAGATCTTTTTGATCAAGCCTTGTTTTTTTTTATTTTTTCTTGCAAAACTTAGTATACACACCTTTTCCTGTTTATAGTAGCGTACACACACTTGTTTCTGTGAAGTGAAACCATGTATACGCGAGTTTATTTTGTCAGAAGCACGTGTACATGCACCTGTGCTAGAACATAGTTGCGTATACCATTTTTTGCATGATTTTTTCAAATATTTTTGCCCAAAAAGATTTGTTTCTTGGTCTGTTTGGTTTCTAAGTGGTCAATTTCTGTCTTTAGAATTTAATTATTCAATGAGCTTACTGTTTTGGATTCTCTTTTGCTTTGAAAAGTTTTGGCCTAGGTTTGCTTTTGAGTGAGTTTTATGATTAGTGTTTGAACACACAAGACTTCTTATAGAGCGTCTTGATTGTTCCAGTCTTCTAGAACAACAGATTGTTTTCAATCTTTGTGGCAAACTTGATTATTGGTCTACTCGCTTTGCTTTCCATCATTTCATGGCCTTACGCCTTTTCTTACTTTTTGAAAGTTTCTTTTTGATGAATTTGAAAGCGTTTCTTTCCTGACTTCTTGGTCAGTTTCTCAAAGCTCTTTTGCTGCTTTTGGATCATTTAGTGCAAGTTGAAGCCCTTTTTTGTTCAAGTTTTCATTCATGTCGACTTGGTAACTTACAAAGTTTCCTTGTGCTTTGCTTTTTGGTCTTTGAGTCTTTAGTGGCATTTTGAGTGCTTTTGAAAAGTTGTTTTCATTGTTTTTTGAAAAAGAAAAGTTCTTAAAAAACATTGTTTTTGCTTTTTTTTTGCCGAGTTTGATTTTGGTTTCTTTGGTTTTTGGAAAGTGAATTGTGATTTTTCGAGATTTTCCTTTCTTATTTGGAGGAAAGTTTGTATTTGAAACTTGCATTCTTTTCAAACACTTAAGTTGGCTTATTGAAAGTTATAAACAATTGCTTTCATTTCTTTTTAGAGTAATCTAGAATCTTGCATTATCGTGTACACCTTGCATTAGGGTAGTTTTGCATTATTAAAGCATCAATAGTCTTTTTAGTTTTTGTGAGTGTGAAGTCTGCTATAAGAAAAGAAAAGGAAAAAGTTTTTTTTTTTCTTTATAGAAGTTTCTTAGAACCCAAGTAGAAATTGCTTTTCATCGAAGAACAAACAAGTACATTTCATATAAGTTAGTTTTTCATTAATTTCTTTTGCATCATACAAACACCGTCAGTTTCATTTCCATATTGTCCCTTTGACTTAAAAGAACAACCACTTAAAATCAAACGCTTAATAAAATAAACTAGAACTTTTTGTATTGTCATCAGAATACACCAACAAGTTTTAGGTTTATTTAGGGCCTTGGATTAGGTGAGAGGAAAGTAAACTCTCCAAGGCCACTCTAAATTGTAAAACATAGAAGTATGATTAAAGAGTGAAATCCAATAGCGTTAGGGAGACCGGGAAAGCTCCGTGACTGGGAGTTAAGCATGAGGGTTCATGAAGATAAGGACGAGAGATACCCCTTCTCTTACTTGTCGAATCTTACCTCATGACTGTTCCACCCGGCTTCTGATACGAGTTGGTGTCTTTAGTTGCCAATCTTAGGGATCCACACAGGGGGCTGCAGAGGGGAATCCCGTGGCACTTGAGGTTGACGTTGCATCATGTTCAACAGTACTTCTAGAGGGTACCCTTGCAAAGATTGGGGGCTTGCACTGACAAAGGCTGTTGTCTAGAGGTCAGCGTAACTACCTCTGATACCTTTGCTAGTAGACCTGGGGCGTAATTACCCCAGTCTATTTTCAGAAGGCTCTTATTATTAACTTTCTTGTATTTTGGTGTCCAGTTCTAGTCACCCAGAGCCGAAATACTTGGAAGTTGTTTGATTACTGATCTCTTTAGGGACAATTTTAGTGTGTGTTCGGTGCTCCTGTTGGCCTAGCTTTCAATTTTCTTGAGTCTTTAAGTAGATCTTATAAAAATAATTCAAAGTGGCTGACCGACCATCTCGACAGTCCTGTAGAATTCAAGGGCTTTCACTTGCAAGTCCAGAGGCTTCTCCTAGAATGTGTAGGCGATTCTGCCAGTGGCAGCAAGCACATCGAAGATTGACCCTTCGCTTGGCGGCATTAGTTTACAAGATAGACCTGGTACCACTACACAATTAGAGAGGAACAACCAGTTCTTTCTCGAGTACTCTTCCAGTTGGAAGATAGTATTGAAGTAGAAGAGATTTCAGAGTTGGTTGCAGCTCCGAATTCTCCTCTCCCTCCTGATCATCTAGACGTATTGTTATACGTTGGAACTCTAACTCACAGGCCTTTGAGCCCAGGTCCACACACATCTATCCCTTCGATGACCACTGCTGGATGCATGGCATCCACCATGAGTGTTGCGAGCATGCTGACTCCCATATCTTTGCAAGGGGGAGGAACTATTTCCATCCTTTCTAACACTCCTAGCACATCCTTATTTGAGTCTACTTCCATTCTGTCGACGAGTGGAAGTTCCCAAGCTTATGCATTCAGTTTTGGATTTTTCCCTTTTGGAATGCCCTCTCAAGGGATTCTTTCAGTTCCATACAATATACCATCAACCGCCTCCACGTCCATGATGAATGGATCAGTTTCTTTCTAGGGTTTCCCATTTGGAAGTGGTCATATACCACATTCCAATCCAATAGTAGGGTCTATGCATTTTACTTTTACAAGTCAAGGCAGTAACCCCTTTTCAGAGTTGGACAAACCCTACGGTTAGTGGGATAGGAGCTGGGAACCAATTTTTTGGTCAACAAGGGAACATGCCATATTCCTCAGTTACTTAATTTCAGAGTTTTTTCACCCTTAAATAATGCTTAGAACCCTTATCAGGGGCTGTCAGCTCCTTACAATACTTCATAGGGGGTAACTTTACCAGCTATGGAGGATTTTCGGCTAGAGTTGGTCAAACTCCGAATTTTGCTGGACCATAAGGATCACCCTTTGGTGCAATAGGTTATACAAGTTACTTCGAGCAACCTGGTGCCTTTCAAAATCTAGGTCATTCTTTTCAGACTTTTGGGAACCCCACCCAGTCTGGGTGGAATCTCGAAGGTCCTCCACGACTTCCTTTTCTGGCCATGCTTAATCTGCCAGACTTAACTAAGTTGAAAAATGATCCAATCAGGTACAATCTAGCTTGGCCTCCGGTCCCAACCAAACTTCCATTAGATGTTCCAAAATTAGAAGGGAATAATGGTGAAGACCCAGGAGACCATGTAACCACATTCCATTTATGGTGCTCATCCAACTCCCTGATTGATAATTCAATCAGGTTGAGGTTATTTCAGCGCACCTTAACCAGGAATGCGACTAAGTGGTATATAGAGTTGCTAGGGGGCATCTTTACTTCTTTCGCTGATTTGGCTAACATTTTCTTAAACCATTTTTAGTTTCCTGTCCATTATGAAGTCGTAACTGAGCTTCTGGCCGATTTTCATCAGGACATGACTACTCACATTTCGGATCATATACAGGAATGGAGATGGAGAAAAAGCATTATCTAAGCCGAAATTCCACCAGAATTCTGTCTCGAATGGTTTCTAAAATCATTACAACCTGAGATATCAAATGATGCTTCTCTTTCCGATGTTTATTTAGAAGAACAGGCTATCTTTCACGCCCAACAGTTAGAAATGATATATTCTCAATCTGGGACTCTTCAGAAAATCTTACCTGATGCTCCTAGATCCATGGTTGTTGTAGCCAAATCGAAGCCAAACCCTCACGTTGATGGTATAGTTGGATCGATTGATGCAAGTACGATGAACCTTTTGAACCAATTGCAACAGTTGTCTCTACAAACTAATTCTTCTAACCGTGTTGCACCATCTACTCCTTCGCCCTCCCAACCTTCTTCCATAAATGTCATTTAGGCCTCTAACCCCAAAGGAAAAATCAACAATCCGATGGGAAGAAGAAGGGACGAGGTAAAAAGAAGAATCAGGAAGGGAAGGGTAATGTGAACAAGCTTGACAATGGTGCTGGTGAGGGTAGAAAAGATTCTAAGAAAAAGGTTAAATTTCCATGCAAGTTATGCAGTGGAGATCATTTAACTCATCTCTACCCAAAAATTCAAGATGCTCAATGCTTGTTAGTGCAGCAAGGGTCTTCTAGCTCCCAAGCTATCTTAACTAACCCTTCCCCTAAGGGCAGTAGTTGCTTGCTGGCGCGAACTCAAACCATGGTCCCTCTGCAGGGGGAAACCAGGAAGAGGACAACTCCTCAAATGTTTTCATGATGAGTTCTCATGTCAATGTGGCTATGTGAGCATGTTAATATGGTGAAACAGAAACATCTAAGGATAAATCTGTTCCCAGAACTATGGACCCACTTCATATTGAGTGACCCTCTGTCGAGTCTATACCTCGGATACCAAAATGTTCCTCCAAGCGCGCGACTATTAACCCTAATGCTAGGGAAACCCAGAACTACTCGATTGTAGAAGATCTGGCTCAAATTTATTGCGCTATGTCTACTTTAGATGTAATCCACTCATGTCTTGCTTAACGAAGTGCTTTTCTTTCAGCGATCGGGGCAGTAGATCCAAAAAATTCTTTAGTGCTGACTTTTGATATGCTCAATGTCAAAAAGAGACTTCCTCACCATAAGGATTTTCAAATAAAGTCTACTTACCAGAAAACTAATATTTTTTGAACATTTATAGATGAGGGAGCTTCAACATGCATAATGTCTATGTCATGTTGGAAGGCCATTGGATCGCCTTCAGCTGTTCCTTCACCCACTCTCTTGACAACATTTGACGGACATTATCATAGGCCACATGGCATTATCTCGGCCTTTCCTATATGTGTTAGGGGAAAGGTCGTTAATATCGAAGTAGAATTTGTTCATGCCAACCTGGATTACAATCTCCTCTTAGGAAGTAATTGGATTTATGAAATGGATGCCATAGTGTCATCTTTATTCCACATCCTCTGTTTTCCTCATGAGGGGAGAATTGTTAAAGTTGATCAATTGGATTATTCTCTAGGTGACCCTCGGGCAACTTCGAATTCTACTGTTCCATTGGTCGATAACCCCCACCAACCTATCGAGAATTTAGAAGTTGGGATGTACTCTTTATTGATGGGTATATTTGATCTTCCCACTCCTATAGCTAGAATCAATGCCATTTCATCTTCCAAGGAGTCTTCATGGGAAGAGTTCTTTGGAACTCGTTATTTTTCAGACCATTGGACCTTACCTTCGCCGACAACCACATTATATGAAGGGCAGGATAGTGGAATGGCATTCCCTATGTCTACAGCAGAGCTTAGATATCAATCGATTGTTAACTTCGCAGACAACTAACCTACTCCTTTTTCAGAGGAGGAGTTAGATGGTGATGTGGCTCCAACTTGAATGCTTGACTCTACTTCTGCTATCGATTGCTTAGATACAGTTTTACCATCTGAGGAAGCAATTTTAGAAGCAGTGATGGGTGTAGATCAACTGTGGGGAGATCTACATCATCGTTCATATTTTCTTCCTCCATTGCAAGAAGTCAAATCCAGGTTCTCCAATCTGCTTACTAGCGATGTTTGTATGGTTCCAAACCCTTTGACTCCAACACACATACGTGCCGAAGGTAATATGTTGGTTAGTACCAATAAACATTTCTAGGAACCCTACTATGATAGAAAATGTCTTCATTGGAGTCGACTGTTCCCCTAAAGAGATTCAAATTTACACCGACCTCTTTAAAGAGTTTCAGGATGTATTTGCTTAGTCTTATGAAGAAATGCCTGGTATTGATCCATCCATCATTCAGCATGAGATTAAGACGTATGAAAAATCCAAGCCGATTCGTTAGAAGCTTCAACCAGTCAATCCTAGGAAAGGAGCAACAGCTGAAGTAGAAAAGCTGCTCAAGGCTTGTTTCATATACCCCGTTCCTCTGATGGAGTGGGTTTCTAATCTAGTCCCAATTGATAAAAAGAAAGGACGATCCGAGTGTACATTGACTTTAGGGATTTGAACAAGGCTTGTCCGAACGACAATTACCCCACACCGTTTATCGATCAGATAGTTGATGAATGTGTGGGTAATGAGATTTTCTCGTTAATGGATGGATTCTCGAGTTATAATCAAATATCTATCCGTTTAAAAGACCAACATAAGACAACTTTAATTTGTCCTTGGGGTACCTTTGCATACAAAAATATGCCTTTTGGTTTTAAAAATGCTGGAGCTACGTTTCAGTGGGCCATGTCTTATGCTTTCCATGACATCAAGCATGTCATCAAAGCATACTTGGATGATTTAGCTGATCGTTCTCGAAAGAGAATCAATCATCCTATTCACCTTCGGTTAGTTTTTGAGAGATGTCAATTTTACAAGATCCGGTTGAATTTGAATAAGTGCATTTTCGCGGTTACATCTGGTTGGTTGTTAGGGTTCATTGTATCAACTAAAGGGATTTGAGTTGATCCCTTCAAGGTTGAGGCAATAATTCAGTTTCCTCCCTCGTCTTCCATCCGACAACTTCAAAGTTTCCAAGGAAATGAAAATTTCTTGAGACGGTTTATAACAAACTATGCTAATATAACTAAAGGATTTATACGTTTGCTGAAGAAAAGAGTTCCATTTTTATGGGATGACTTTGCACAATGATATTTTGATGTCTTGAAGTAGGCGTTAACCTCTGCCCCACTTTTGAGTCCACCGGATTATGGTAGAGATTTCCTTTTATATCTTATAGTGGCAAAATCAACCATAGGTATGGTTCTGGTTTAGGAAGATGATGCTCTCACGGAACATGTGTTTTACTACTTGAGTCGAGGCTTGATAGGCCCTGAACTACGCTATTCTCTGGTTGAGAAATTGGCCTTGGCAGCTATCCATGCTATCCAACAGCTTCGTCATTATATTCTGTTATGTAAAATGTTTGTCTTAGCGGCGGTCAATCCTTTCCAATTTGTCCTCAATAGGCGAGTGATTGGGGGCAAATACAATCGATGGATTGTTATTTTACAAGAATTCGATCTCAAGTTCTTGTTAGCCATGTCTAAGAAGTTATTGGTTTTTGCGGAGTTAATTTCTGAGCTGCCTTGTGAAGAAGATATTGTTTATGAGGAAATTTTCCCAGACGAACATCTATTCTTCATCTCTTCACAAGATCCCTGGTATGGAGATATTATCATATATCTCCAGACTTCGAAGTCCCCCCCTACTTCCTCCAAGGATTAACGTCAAAAATTACGTCACCTTGCTAAGAACTATGTCATCATTGGTGATACATTATATAGCCAAGGGGTTGATTCAATACTTAGGCGTTGTTTAACTTTAGAGGAAGCAGAGTCTGTGGTCAATGATTGCCACAGTGGAGCTTGTGGTGGTCATCTATCAGGGCTTGCAACAACCCAGAAAATCTTACGTGCTAGCTACTTTCGGCCTTCAATTTTCAAATATTGTATTGAAGTGGTCAAACGTTGCCACCCTTGTAAAGTCTATACTCGGAAGATGCATGCGCATCAGCTCCTCTTTTCCCTATTATCACTGTCGATCCTTTTACAAAGTGGGGCATTGACTTTACCACTTGTAATCCGCCTTAAGCGGTGAATCACAAGTACATTATAGTGGCCGAGACTACTTTACGAAGTGGGCTGAGGCCATGCCTACTTATAACAATGATAGTGAAACAACAACATTGTTCCTCTTCAATCAAATTATTTCACGTTTTGGTATCCCGAGAGAGATTGTCACTGACCATGGCAGTCATTTCCAAAACCAACTGATGACTGAATTGGCTCTTAAGTTGGGCTACCGGTAGGAGCATTCATCTCCGTATTATCCTCAGGCCAATGGGAAAGTTGAAGCCGTGAATAAGTCCCTCAAGATGATCCTGCAAAGGAAAATGGACAAAAATCGCTCCAATTAGCACATCATGTTGTACCCAGCTCTCTGGGCATACTGAACCTCGGTAAAGACTGCCACAGGTTTTACACCTTTTTAGTTAGTTTATGGGTTGGAATCTACTTTTCCTATTGAATGTGAAATTCCATCCCTTAAGCTAGCTGTTGAGCTTCTTCCTGAGACCTCTAGTCTTGAGGAGCACCTCGTTCATTTGGAACATCTCGATGAGCAGCGTTGAGATGCCACCATAATAAACGAGACCCATAAGAAAAGGTTTAAAACTCAGTATGATAAAGCTGTCGGTCCTCGGGTCTTTTTTGAAGGCGACCTCATCTTGGTCTATGACCAAGATAAAGATGCCTTGGGGGCAGACAAATTCAATTCTATGTGGTATGGCCCCTTTATAGTAAAACAAGTTTTAGGAAAAGGGGGTTATGAATTAGTCGATTTTGAAGGGAACAAGTTGGCAGAGCCCCGAAATGGGCTCTACCTCAAGAAGTATTTGCTTAGGTTATGGCCGAGCAATGGCTTCTTTATATATTTTGTATTTTTGTACATATTTTTTCGGCAATTTTTGTGATATCGACACTTTTTTGATCTGCTTTGGCAGGTGTTGATGGATGACTTGGTCTATTTCAGATTCGCCGATGGTGCTAGTTGGCACACTCGGAATCTCGCTTCCGCAGCTTGGGTGATTTATTATCCATTTGGTCAGTTGATAGTGTCAAGGGGAGTATGTATTGATTCTGCTTCAAATAATATTTCTAAATATACTATCATTATTAATTTACTATCCGAAGCTATTTCTTATGGAATTGATTCGTTGGTAGTGTATCTTGACTCACAGCTAGTAGTGTCACAATTAAATAACATTTATCGGGTTTGGGATCCTTATTTATATCGCTAATTTTTGAGAGAGAGGGTGTTGCAACGATCATTTGTTTATATTACTTATTTTCACATTCCACGATCTGAAAATTCATTAGTGGATTATATTGCTAATCAAGCATTAGATTGGCATATCAATCATTCATCAAGTTAAAAACAAACATAAAAAATTTGGAACTATATATATATATCTTAAAACTTCCCGTGTGTACATAAAGTGTTCAAAAATAATATACAAAATTGGGGCTAAATGCCCATAATCATGTCCAGTCTATCTATCGACCCGGCTTAGGATGAGCGGCTAAGAAGGTAACTACTACATTGGCCACATGTTGAAGTATGCAGACCCATTGGTACTCCTACCACACGACGCTGCATCTCCTCAGGTAGGTCCTCTATGGCTACCATCGGTACCTGGTGAGTCAATCTCACCAAGTTTCTTTGGACTCTATTATACTCAGTCTTGTCAGTCCTCTGTCAGTATACAATTCGCCGAGGTTCATTTCTCGTCATTTGCAGTCATCAAATGCCATTTTGGTCAAAAAGAGTCATTTTAATTCTTGAGTCCAAGGTTTTGTCTCCAGAAGTGTGAAATAGTGCTTGCAAGCCAAAGGGAGTTTCAATAAGGTTTCACTTCAAGATTCACATTATTAATAATGCTGAAGGACATTTCTTCTTTAAAACTCTGTTTTAAAGAAGAAATTATTAAGTTCGTTTAATACATGATTGATAAGGTGTTCCAAATTTTTAATTCTTCAGGCAGCCCTTGTCATCTTGTCAGTTTTCAGTAGCTCCTACAAAACAATCAACAAAAGAGCCATCAATCAAGCTCAGAAAATCAAAAAGGGAATTTGAAAGGCAGAGTTTGTATTAATGTGAAAAAAGTGCCGAGCCAAGACAAGTCACCATCCGTGCAAACGATAACAAAGAAAACTCTTTAGAAACAAGGAGAACTTGCTCATCTGGAGCCCTGAATTTACAGTTGTTGGAAACAATGTTGCATGGATTGCTAGAAAAAAAGTTTGCAGAATTCCTATTTTTCATGTTTATTATGAGTGGTGAACTGTGTGGTAACATGATAATTATGTAGCTCTTAATACATAATTCAAAAAAGAGTTTGAATTTAAATTTGGAGCAGAGGTCGAATTTCAGGTTAGAAGGGTGAAAGCTCGTTTTCAAAACTGAAGACTGGAGGTGTAAGAGGCGCGCTACTCTCACAGGAGGCGCGCTACTCATATAAAGTGCGCTACGCATATAGCCTCCCCAGCCTGTGTAAATTCTCAAGCGCGCTACACACTTGCAGCGCGCTACGCATTGGAAACTTCAGGTTCTTACAACCAATATTATTGCTCTTGCCTGGAATGTATACCTCTCATTTGAAAGCCACAGAAATGTAGCTACAACACAATCCTCTGGTTCTTGAAATTGCAGTTTTCATACATGCCAGTGAAGGCAATATAGATGATTCACATGCTTTGTCAGGCGAGCTTTGATTAGTGGAGTTCGAAGATATTACAATGCGGCCTGCTCATTCTCAAGACCACCACCATGATCACCATGAAGATGACCATGGCCACGATCACCATCACTCGGATAAAAAAGCAGCTACATCATGGGTTGGTCTTGATGGCCGAAAATTTCATTCACATGATGGATTAGCTTCCCACTCACATGAAACATGGTATTTTCCAAGGCTATTTTAGTCGGAGGGCTGCACGACTTACAAATAGGGATTTTATAAACCAAATGGCCTCTATTTGTTAACACGCACCATAAATCAGATGACGGGTTTCCTTAAAAATTACAAATCATCTTTTGAATACAAATCAGTTATGTCGGACAAATGTTGGAGGCAGTGATGGGGTAGCTACAGCTGGCTCACGAATATGGCCCAAGAGTTAAAGTTAAAGCCATAATTTAAACAAAGGATATCCACCGTGGTAGAAAGATAGGTTCGATTGCCCATTTTGGTCTTCAGTTGCAAATTTAAAGGGTCTTCAGCTACAGCTTCCGTCCTTTCATTTGTCATCAACAGATTCAAGTAGAAGAAGGAACGCTATTCTATCTTCAGAAAAGCTAATTGGTTTTTTAGTTTTATTTTTTAATAATGATAAAATAGATCCCTTGTTTTGGGTCGATCTATTTTCTCTTGGTCCTATTTATTGTATTGAAAAACCATTTGTAAAGAGAGAATTCTGGCAGAGGTGTGAGGAGAAATACAGAGTTTTATTGTATAGTTGACAGAGATTTAATTGAAAGTTTGCATCTCTGTTTCATAAGATCCCTGTGGTAACAACTTAACATTATGTTTTTCTCTGTTTTCATATGTTTCTTGTTATGTTTATTGTTTCTTTCATAATCATTTCCTGTTGAATACTTTTAAGTGTGAAGGGCAGAATTCAGCTTGCTGCTCTGCCTTGGGAAAGTATTCAAGTTCTATGTTTTCCTTCATCTTAAAAGGATTCATGAATCCATGCCCTTTTCAACATTCTCAAACATTCTTCACATTCCATATAAATTCAAATTGAATGTTTAAGCTTTTGCCTATCTTGCCTTATGTAATAATCTGTATCTTTCATTTAATTTCCCTGCTCACACTGTTCTTGATCCCACGCTACCCAGAAAACCCCATCATTCATTAAAACCCCTTTTCCTATCAATTTACTAGCCTAAAATCAGTATCTAATATAGGTCATCTCAGCCCCTTTGAAGACCTTTTTGCCGAGATTGACTGGAGAGAACCCTCTCTTGTCCTCGTAGGGCTAGCTATGAGGCTGAGCTTGGTTTGATGTGGCCTCGAGTTTTGCCTTCTTCAGCCTGAGGCAGATTTGAGTGCTAACATAGTGGCGACCATACTGGGGAAGATGGTTTGCTGTTGATGTGACATTCGACTTGAAGATTGTCTTGCCCCAGTACATGAAATCAAGTTGTAGATCTGATGCTAACGATGGACAACAGTCAGACACATATGAAGGCTGAAATTTTCACCTGGCGACTCCAATTTGATCCAGAGATTCCAGTGCTCGCTGATCCACTCATGCAATGGTAGGGTATGTGGCAAACCCTGCACTGTGTGAAGCTGTAAAAGAAGTAAGAAATCAATTAGCAAATTTTGAAATTAATGAAGATTTTTTCAGTGCCTTGCTTCAATGTTTGAAATCTCCGAAGTTTCCTCTTGAAGCTAAAACTGGTGTCTGTGAGTTAGTTGTTGAAAGAGTTGAGAAGGAGATTCAGTATTTAAATGATCAAATCCAATCATATGAATTCCGAGATCCCAAAAAGTTTTTGGAAACTCTCCCTCCTTCAAAACAAGAAAAAATAGAGCTGCCTACAGATGTTTGCATTGACAGTGTGCAGCTGGAAGTATGTATCACAGAGTTGGGGAAACAGACAGAGTCTGGCTTTTGCGATCCTATTGCAATGTACATGGAAATGTTTTTCAGTTTGACTGACAAATCAAGCTGTCTATTACATAACTAGGTTCATTATGTGCATGTAGGGCTGCCAGCAATTGCATCTTTGATCTGGTTGAAGCACTCTCAAGCAGCATTCTTCTCAGATTTACTTGAATGGTTGATCTGGCATTATAGTATTACCTGATTTATTGTTTTTTCAGCAAAGTAGGGTAGATTTTGTAAATATAATGCAGCCAAAAGGCAACATTTCATTCTAGTTTCATTACAGTTTAGTTTGAAGATTGACGAGTCAGTTTTTCAATCATTTCAGTCAAGTTTCAGTCCATAAATGAGTCGGAAGTGTAGTGTTGTCCGTTGAAATAATGACTCCATAGCCCAATGGATGGAGGCACTGTCTGCTCTCCCAAAGATCTGCAGTTCTTGGCACCTCCAAGAAGCGGCAGCTGCCATCCCCATTGGAGCCAATGTTAGACTCAGTCTTGTCAATCCTCTGTCAGAGTATAATTCACCGAGGTTCATTTCTCGTCATTTGCAGTCATCAAATGCCATTTTGGTCAAAATGAGTCATTTTAATTCTTGAGTCCAGGGTTTTGTCTCCAGAAGTGTGAAATAACGCTTGCAGGCCAAAGGGAGTTTCAATAAGGTTTCACTTCAAGATTCACATTATTAATAATGCTGAAGGACATTTCTTCTTTAAAACTTTGTTTTAAAGAAGAAATTATTAAGTTCGTTTAATACATGATTGATAAGGTGCTCCAAATTTTTAATTCTTCAGGCAGCCCTTGTCATCTTGTCAGTTTTCAGTAGCTCCTGTAAAACAATCAACAGAAGAGCCATCAATCAAGCTTAGAAAATCAAAAAGGGAATTTGAAAGGCAGAGTTTGTAGTAATGTGAAAAAAGTGCTGAGCCAAGACAAGTCACCATCCCTGCAAAAGACAACAAAGAAAACTCTTTAGAAACAAGGAGAACTTGCTCAACTGGAGGTGTAAGAGGCACGCTACTCTCATAGGAGGCGTGCTACTCATATAAAGCGTGCTACGCATATAGCCTCCCCAGCCTGTGTGTTACACTGAAATTTGTCACCATGACTATCTGTAGTTAATATGGCTCCATCAATAGTCATATTATCCTCCTTGTCAAGCCTTATACCTCTGCTCTTCATGTCAAACTTCAAAAAAGAG